>BQNB010182850.1:7500-12460 GCA_026074375.1 Tanacetum coccineum | reverse complement strand
TTTTAAACTAGCTGTATAGTTTGGAAGGACTAGAGGTAGTAAAATGATATATGGACCTAGGGTGTGTTTGGTAGCAAGCATACAGGAGAGTTTTGAAGCATTTACAATTAGCGTTTAGTGATTCACACACAGTGAACAAGCAACTAGCGTTTGTATTTTTTTCAACACTACTAATTAAACCGCTACTGCTTTCGCTTTCACCTAAAGCTATTTTCGCCAAACATAAACAGATACAAAATTCAGTTTCTTAAAATAGTTCACTGTACTTCTCTAAGCCTGAGATGGATTTTAGCAACTAACACAACATATGCGCTTGTTTTTTTAACATGTTCTCATATTAACTGTCACACTACAGCAAGACTGGAGAAAAGTAGGAATTGTGAGCACAGTAAGAGATCACGGATCCTGCAGATCTTGCAGGACTTTCACGTATACGAATTTCATTAAGCTCGACGCAATTTAAGATTTGTTTCTGGATAGCTTAAAACATATGCAGTACTACTGTATAGTTAAACAGGTCGCGAACTAGTAACGTGTTACCCGTCCGTTTAACCTGCCAAACAATTTAGATAAACAAGTTAAATGGGTCGTGTTCGGTTTATCTGCAACGGGTTAGGTTAACATAGATGACCTGACTACTCCTGCAAAGCTTCAACCTTTAACTCCTGCAAAGCTTCAACCTCTGGCTTCTGCAACACATGACCAACATCGTCACCACCCGCGTTCTTTAGCTCACCCGCTTCGTGCTTCATTCCTTGGTGCTTCCGCGTGTGTCCACCCAACGCATGCCCGATCTCAAACTTTTCACCACAAACCTTGCATTCATGTAAAAACATCTGCGACCTAGTTTTTTTGTGGCTTGCTTTGTGTCCACCTAAAGCTTGGAACTTTTCAAAAGTTTTGTTGCATTCTTTGCACTTGTAAACACGAGCACGAGGATCAGGGACATCGGGTTCTGTTGGAATATGAACAAATATAAATTATATATGTCCGGAAATTTATTCGAGCCTAAGGGGACGCACACGTTAATATGTAGAACAACGTATTTAATATATTAATGTAATATATTAATAGTGTTTAAACAAACGATAGTTAAAAGTTTAACATGAATAAATATTAGTTATTAATAGTTAAATGACTAATATGAAAAACCGGGAAAAATGAAAGTTTGTTTTATTTCTTTTCTTTCCTTGGGCCGGTCGAATACCCACTCCTTATGGAGGTGGGATTGCTTGCTTGCTCTACAAGTTGTAAGGAGTATATAAGGAGGTCTTGGGGTCCTTGAGAGCTCATAACTTCAATCCCTTAAATCCCTAAATCTCTCCCTTGTCTCCTTTGTTGTTCGACCGAACCTACAACCCTCAAAGGGTTTCGGTTTTTGTCTTTTCTTGTCGTGCGATCAAACAAACAACCCTTTAGGGTTTTTGTTTTGCGATTTAATCTCAAGAAGGTGTTTCGTGTGTTGATTGATTCAAAGACGAAGTGATCGTTTGGTTTGAAACGATTACTTAGGTGACTAGCATTAACGTTGTTTGCTAAAAGTATTTGTGTCTGTTTGACTTCGAGGGCATGTTGTCTTTTGATTTCCTTGGGTGTTTGTCGCGTACGGTAGTTTATACACACGCGCATATTGAGATTCCGGTTTTGTAGAGCGTTTGGATTGCGCTAAAAGCAGTCTAACGTTTCCTTGAGATAGAAAGATACCTATCGTTTTAATCCGCCTGGTAATATATAAGTTTTATACGTGTTTGAGATCTTTTTCGCTGGCGTTACTCGTGATATGGTTAATTGTTAATTAGAACTAAAATCCAACATATATAAGTCGCCGATGAACAATGTCCTTATTAAATTTTAAGAATGGAAGATGGAAGATGATTTTCTTATCTTCTTTCTCTTTCTTTTGAAACAACCCGCTAATTGTTTATTTTGTTTTCTGTCGCAAGGGAAATAACGTTGAACACATGTAGCGTGTGTTATGGGAAAATAGGAACGTTTTGGCGCGAGGATGGGAATTGATGTAGTTGTGGTCCTAATTGTATGCATAGACTTTCGTCGGATCAGACTATGCCTAATTTAGGAGAAGAACGGACGCGCTTGTTGGTAAAATAGTCACCCGTTAAAAGAGTTTGCTTATTTATTGGTGTAGATGTATGGTGTTGTGGTCGCTTCCCGTTAAGGGTCAAGCTGTTAAATAAGGAGAGAAGAAGAATATTTTTTACCCGCTGTGCTACGGATTCTTATGCAAGTAAACCTAGCTCCTATTGACTGCATAAGAGATGAGCCTTATGTTGAGTTCATTGTGACCGTGTCGTCTTGCCTGACTAGGGAATGATACGCGACAGGTATTGTTTAGAACTAGTGTGTCTTAGAAATGAGGTGAAGTCTATAATTGTGGTTTAATAGATAGGACTGGTAACGGTTGTCAGAAGGTGATATGTGTGAGACAGTGTGGAGACAGTATGCTAGTGAGTAAATGGTAGATTTGAAGCTTAGTCAAGGGTGGGTGGTAAAGTCTTGGATATCGACACTTGAGAAGGGATCTTTGAAGATGTAAAGATTCCTAGGTGGGTGGGATGGAAGCTATAGAAGGTGTAGTCGCAGATGGTTGATAGAAGGAGGATGGAGCGAGACGTTGTCTAAATTTAGACGTGTGTTGCGTTTGGTGTATGTCAAATGCATGGGACCGTGAAAAATTCTTCTTTCCTCGATATGGAAGTAGTGGTAGTATAGTTTGTTAAGTTACCTGAAATCGGTTGTGGATTAGATAAGACACTTGCAGGATCATGTGGCTTTAAAGGTTAGAATGTGGTCTCTTACTCTTTGATTGTAAATGATTAATGGGAGTTAAGAGGAGGCTAAAAGAGTTTAGAGACTTTGTAGCAGAATGGGGTGACGTTTCGTTTCCCATCATTGAGGAACAATCAAAGTAAGCTAAATGCCTTAAGTCGAACGAAAGTGAATTAGGAATGTGCGTAATTATCTCGAATTGATTAGTTGAGTCATCTAGGATTTGATGCGGAATGATTAGGAGAGTCGACTTATGGTAGGTAACGGTTTGCGGAAACGTTGATAATTTTAATTTTTTGTTGTTTTCAAAGAGCAACGAGCCCATGTATTCTCAAGTTGTTTGCTTTAGTGTTTGGTCGAATTGTCTATTGAACAATATGTGTTTTCTAGCGGAGATTATCGCGCGCCGAAATTTGTGAAAAATATGACTTTAGATGTTCGCTATGTGCTTTGGAATGGTATAGTAAGCGTTATGTCGCTGTATGTGTGGCCGTGATTTGGCTTTAACTGTTAAGACATAAGTGGTTAGCGGGTGATACTTACCTAAATGAGATGTGAATTGGTTTAGAGGTACGCAAAGCTCATGATAGCATTGTCGTGGTCTGTCCATTGTCGATCGTGGCTTGTTAACCTACAAGCATGACTATGGTTGGCTAAAACCTAGTCGTGATTAAGTCGAGATCATTATAAAGAAGCTTGGCCATCTGGCAAGCTTAGTATAATGAGCAATTTGATCGGTTGGGTATGAACCCGCATGATGAGCATAGCCATTGCTAAGGATTCCTGATAAGTAAGCATGGTTATTTTGCTAAGCCTTATAGAAAGCAAGCATGATTGTTGCTAAGTGTGATAATGAGAGAGGGTGATAAAGTGCCTAAGTAAAGCTAGGACAAAATATAGAGTCATTTTGAAATGATGAATAGGCGAATATGTGCTTATAGGATTATGTGATTATGTGTAGTGAGGATATAATGCGTTTGACGGGGTCATATGTACTCCGGACTATTTTCGCAACCGGTGGTGCATTATTTAATGAGACCGGGAGGGCGATGTATGTTTTGGTTTTGGATAATGACGACTGTATTTTTGGTTTTGGACTAATGACGCTATGTGATTTTGGTTATTGTTTAGTTGACGTATGTTTTGGTTTTGGATTAGCGACGTATGATTCGGTTTTGTTGTAAGGCGGTGCTTTTTGCGCTCTTTGGTGATTTGTTGGATATGATCATCAAACTAAGATTTGGGTTGATCTCTGTTTGTAAAGTCTTGTGCGTTAGTTTAAACAAGTGACCGATTTGATGTGTTTCTCGGATATGTTACATAGCGTATTTTGTTCTTGTAATAAGTCAATATGTAATTTTATTTTGACGTTTGTGGTATGGAATTACCATTTTATTTTGTTTGACTTTCCAAGCCGAAATAGTCAAGGCGGGTATTATGACGTGTGATCACGGCTTTCGAGCATGTGAGTCCATTCAATAGGATTGAGGGAAGAGGAGAACCGTCTCACTGCAACGTAGAATTAAGGAGCGAGTAAGATTATAAGGGTTGTCGAGGCACCGGGACGACGCTCCTTTAAGGTGGGTGAAATGTAACAACCCGAGTGTTTTAGTACGGCGTATTGACGAATCGCGAATTCGATACAGATAATATTATTATAAGTTCATGTGAAGCACGCGAACGTCGCGACATTTAAATGTTTATTTTATCGTAGATAATTATTTTGTATCTTATTGACGAACGGAAAATTAGATAATTTTATTTTTGATTGTTTCGCGATAAGTAAACGTTTTGATAAGGCCTGAAAGCAGTTCGTGTTAAACAGTTTATAAGACATTGTAAAATTACGATTGCGTGTTGGCTCGTTATTTTTTTTATGATCTTAAAGAATATTATGTGATTTTACTAACCTTGTCATCTATGTTTCCTTACCTTGGGCCTAACTCGCGTTTAACGTTTCGTTGTTTAGTCTTAATGTGTATAAGTGTCATCATGTTAATAATTGTTACAAGAAATGCATGTAAGAGATTCATAGTTATATATATATATATTTATATATTTATATATGATATTTTAATATATATATATGATAGTTTGCGTTCATGTGGTAAACAGGTTTAAAGGTAGACTACAATAGGGCATTCTGCAATAAAAAATCATGACTGGTGAATTT
>BQNB010182850.1:0-2500 GCA_026074375.1 Tanacetum coccineum | reverse complement strand
AATAAAAGAATGATCGTAACTCAATTACGTGAAGTTTAGGATCTAGGACGCGCAAGTGGATTTCTCATCACATGTGTATGTATACTTATGCTATTTCAATAGTTGCGACGCACGCACTATTCGATCGTACTTTATTGTATAGTAATCGAGCGACATAAATTATAGGTCGCGGTTGAGCTCGTTGTCGAGTAGTTCGTGATTGTTTCGGTTATTTGATCTTCGGCTTCGATCAAGGTGAGTTCATAGCCTCGCTTTTGAACTATTTTAAATGTTTTTAACCCGCGAGGGGGATACTTGCTGTTTTATGAAAATGTTGAAAAGCAATATGTTTTGATACTTAATATGATTCCATTACTATTGAGTATATGCCTTTTTACTGTCAGTAGACCGTTTAGTTGCTTGTTGAGTTGTAGGTAACACTAATGCATTAAAGAGATCTATTGGTTTGACACCCTGTCTGGGTTTGAATCAGTTGGTGAGCACCCTGTAACGGACATTTTATGGTTAGTATTAGGGGAAGTGGCATACTTCCCGGACATTATTTTGTCCTACGGGATGAATGTGTTAAGTTTCGGTGCACGGGCTCATTTAGTTGGAAATCATTATGTAACTTGCCGTAATAGCAATGTTATTGTGTTTTGTTGAACAAAATATGCGTTCTAACTGTTATTTGTAAACTCTATGAATTCACTCAACGTTTTGTTGACATTTTTAAGCATGTATCTCAGGTTAGGTGTTGTTGACGGCTTGGATGGGACTGAACGCGGATATCAAGGACGGTGTCTCGGTGAAGTAGTGTCATAAATTAATACAATGTTTTTAGAAACCAAGTCGTGTTGTGACTTTTAGAATTAAATTTCTACGTTGGTATTGGGACCTATGTAACTCTGATTTTTCCTATAAATAAAATAATTTTTTTATAAGCGTATCTTTGAACGTTTACTGGGACTCGTGTGCATGTAATATGAGGTAGCACCCCAAATTTTGTATTCCGCTGCGTATCGTATTTTGGGGGTGTTACAGAGTGGTATCAGAGCACGAGTTGTAGTGAACTAAGTAGTTTTACAAAACTTGGACTACAACTATTTTTGGAAAATTTCACGAGTCTTTTACCGTTATCCGATATCCGCGCGTGTTGTTCCATATCCTTAAGAAGCCTTGTGTGATGCCTTTAATTGCAATCTATGTGCGCGACAAGTAGGATACACTTGGTATAAGTAATGATTATATAATTATTATATAAATGTACTGGTTCGTATATATATCATATTTATATATGTATTTATCTATATGGTATATTATTATATATGTGTATATTATATATATATATATATATATATATATATATATATATATATATATATATATATATATATACGGCATCCGCCTTATGGTGTACGGCTATATATATGTTTTGATATTCGCGACTTGCGAAGAGTTTAATTTTTATGAGCATTTTGATGCGATAAGATAAAATCATTTTGATATATATGATAAAAACATCGTTGTTATATGGTTATCTCCAGAACTTTTCGCGACTCTACTTTGTTATCTTTTGATGATATTAATTCGTCGTGGGTTGTCGATCCCATTGGGTGATTTATCATTTGACTCCGAGTTTGAATACTCTTCTTATTGATTTTGAATCGCATATGTTGTTTAGTAATTTATCGTTTTGAGATTTTCCGGTTGATGGGAGTGCGACTTTTATGTGTCATCTCATAACCCTTCATTGTTTTGGAAAATGGTTATTAACTTATTCCCGCGTAATACGTCGTTTGGAGACGTCTATCTTTGAAGCTTTGGAATAAAGATGGTGTGTTGCGCCTTGATTCTTCTGTATCAACCTCTACTTAGTAAGTCTTAAAAGGTTTGATTATGTAAATCCATGAGTTTTTGTATTTGAAAGAGTGTTAAGTCATTGGGTATGGCTTTGTATTGGGGTTTGGAGGAATTAAAATGGTGTTTGGTTGGAATTTGAAACGGATCTTACGGCAGTTTGTAACCAGCAGGTTATGGGGTTGATTGTGAATTATTTTTGGTCTTACGGCACCTGAGAAAGCCAATTGAGATGTTGGTACATATTTAAGGTACACGTTGTGAGTTGGATAGAATTTTAACTCCTCCGGATGAGTGAGATATCGTTGTTTTTTTTAAAACTAGTCAAAACTGGTATGCCGTTGGGAAAGGAGCATAACTCTATATTTTTATATAAACTTTTCAAAAGGGAATTAAGGTACGTGTAGAGGACTCATAGGTCTATCACCTCCCTCTAACCTCACGTCAATAGCATCGATAGATTTCAAATTTCACTCATTTTCGTAAACTATAAAAAAAATTGTCACAATTTCTTAGGAGACTTCTTGGGAGCAGCAGCTTGTTGGGTATGTTTCAAAATGTTTTTGGTCTACAAAGACCTGGTCTAGGATGCAAAGAAACATCTTAGGTATATGTAGGAATTAGGATGTAGTCATATCGACGCCCGAAGAATAAGTTATCG
>BQNB010182849.1:0-12460 GCA_026074375.1 Tanacetum coccineum | reverse complement strand
GGAGTATTATTTAAGCATTGCAATATTATACAAACTTTGAATCTATTCCAATTCTGCATCTGATATATACATATCCTAATCATATCTTATGTTTACATACTTTAGATAATTAGATACTGGCTTTGATTCCACACCATATTCTAAATTACAATTATTATTCAGCGTAATGTCACCCCTGTTGATAAGTACGATGCACTAATATATACTGTAAGGTGGGGAATCCATGATGCTTTTTGTTGATCCCAGTTCTTGATCGATTCCTTAGCTTGTCTAAGGTTAAATTACCTTGGATAAATCTAAAATAACTTGTTGTAGAAACTTTGTATGTATACTAAAGTGTATGCGGAATCTACACCTTAATATCTAGAAGTATTATGAATAAAACAGTAAACTGTGATGCAGTAGAATGAACAATGAATATTAACCAAAAAACTTCAATATTATTATGATAAATAATATGATTACTCTGTCTAGTACTAGGGTTTACAACCTTGAAGTTATGAATGTGCCTATCGAGATGTGTTTACAACCAAAACCTAGGATCTCCTTTTATACACCAAGGAGTCCTTTACAAGATAACTATAAATCTTCTAAACTTATATAAGATATCTACGTATCTTCTAAATATATAAGATATACATTAAATCATTCCATACATATCACCTAACACATCTTTGACAATCTCTGGCAGTTGTATTCTTCATGCAGCAGTACTAAGTCTTCTAGCAGTATTAAGTTCAGTGCTGGTAGTACTAACTTTTCTTCTGGCAGTACTAACCAGTTAGTACTGGTAGTTATATGCTGAGTAGTACTAAGTTCTTGAACTAGAAGCTTAAAGATTTATTCCTAACAATCCTCCCCTAAACTTGTGATTTATCTTCAAATCTTAAGTTTCTTCTGAATCAAATCTTCTAGTCTGGTTTGTTGAGGATGCTTCCAAACATATTACTGTCTAGGCCTATTTGCTAGTATAACGATTTTTTGTAAAAGCTCATCTGCCATCTCAGAATATTAATCCACTCTCAGCTTATTGCACAGCATCAAAGTCATAAGTGATGTTGTTAGTGGATAATCCTTTTCAACCAGCACAAAAATGGCATGTCCTCTTTTTGTAGACACATGATGAACACCACATGTATCATATAAACACCATTTCAGATGATCATGCATATATCTTTGCAGCTTCTAGAGAGTATCAGTGTCATCTGGTTCAAATAACCTCTTAAGTTCAATCCATAGTTCTTTCTCTTTATCATCTGTAAGTCGTTGTGAGTTGAATCTTTCTTTAACTAAACTCCAAAGTTTGTCCAGATCCTCCTTGTCAAAATTCTTGAGCATATCTTCAAAAACTTGATATACCTTTGTGTGATTGCCTACTCTGATGATTTTCCAAAACTTCATAGTGTCTTCAGAGTGAACTTCCGAGTCAATGATTGGGTACTTGATTTGCAGGGCTTCAATATGCATTCCTTCTTCTGGAACTATAAGCATAATTTGTTGTAGATGTTCTTGAGAAAGTTCATCTACTTTTGAATCTTTATTTGGTTGTTCTTGAACTAACTCTGAAGCTTCTGTAGTCTTTTGTCTTTTAGCAGGTTCTTCTACAACATCTTGACCTGCTCTTTTTAGTCTTCCTTCAGTTTTCTTTTCACTACCTTTTTCCTTTTCAGAATCCATAGGTACAAAGGATTGAATTTGATCCCATACTCTTTCAAATATAGGTCTTATTTCTTCATAACTCATTCCCTTGAAGTGACTCATCTTGTATCTACCTTGATTCTTTAGATACATGCACATGTTCTTCCTGACTTCAGCTACAGAGAAAAGTCTATTCTAAAGAGCATGGTATCTTAACACAGAAGGATCACTCCAATCAATATCATGAGCTCAACTTCTTCTCTTTCATCTAACTGCCTTTGTAATTCTAAAGCTATTTCAAAATCAAACTTCTGTTGTTCTTGTTCTGCTTTAGCTTTTGCTTGTTCTTCCTCAAACACCTTCTTAGCTAATTCTTCATCAATGCTCACTTGAACTTGAACCCTCTTCTTGATTTTCTTTGGAGGCTCAGATTCTTCATAATGGTTTTTCCTTTATCCTTTGCTTTTGATGCACTCCTCCTAATATACACTAGTGTTTCAGCACCACTAATGTCTTCAGTAGTAGAAACTCTTGGAGGGCTAACAGTACTAATGGAAGCACTAGCAGTGGTAACTGCTGCATCATCACTTTATATAAAACTTTACATCGTTGATTTATAACACGTATCAACGAATAATCGATCCTTTAAATAATACCATCGGTTTAAGCTTTAACGAACCGACTATCTTCAAAATTTCCTCTTCTTTTTTGCAGCAATTTTCTAATTTTTTCAATTTTTTTTAAACATAAACAAACATTACAAATCTCGGTGTAATTTCACCATCTTCACAATCATAATAACTCCGTATAATTTCTTCCATAATTCTTCGTACTCAGATATACCAATAATTGTGAAAGTAGTAAAAATACATGAGTTTAACTACTTCTACACTCCCAATTGCAATGTGCAATTTTCCCAACCATACCAGAGATAGAAAATGACACAAGACATAGGAAATACATACTTTACACTAAAGCAACTAGCAACTGATAAATAAAGTTAATCTAACAGGGTAGGCTAAGGTGTAATGAAACAAATAGTTAGTGTTATCCTAAAGGATTGGCTCTACTGGTTTTCTAAGGGTATCTTACTCTAAAAATTAGAGTAAACAAAGGTTTTATACCTGGGGTTAACTAACCAGTGTGGTTAATTAATAACACAACATATATAGGCTTCTTGGGTGTAATCCTAGAAATTTACCAATTTAAACAAGTTACTCCATCTAAATCCATAGTACTTATTATTGTGGTCTTAAATAGATATACCAAGCCAAGTTTTAAAGTTTACAACATCACCAGCACACTCATATTTTTATGGGATTTCGGTAAATCTGCAGAAACGGATAAGGCTGAATCCTCACAATATCTAATAAGGGTTTCGTGTGCAGGTTATGTAACCACTAATTTCACAAAAATATGCTCGAAAAACAATTAAATTTAAGCATATTAATGTGAAAAATAGGACAAGTAGCATTCTAATTCCCATCCCCCACTTAAATTATACACCGCCCTCGTTGTATAAAAATAACATTAAAACAGGAAATAAAAGAATTAGAACTCAAGCAGTGGAGTATGGTATAAATGAAAAACTTCTACTATGGGGAAAAAAAGTGTCCCTTTTGAAAAGTAAGACTTCAAAAGTAGTCCATACCCTATAAAGAAGCGAATTGCTCAACAGATTTCTCCAGTATGGGAGAAAGGGAATGCCTTAAGAATCTTCAAGCTTGAGAGATGCCTATATAATGGAGCCACTCATGAAACTGTTATCGTTGACCATTCTAATCAATGGTTGTTGTAATACCTAAATACTACCATCATCAATTGTGCATAAAGCAGTAGTTTGCTAAAATTATTCAATAAGAGAAGTATAAATGGTTGGAATTCCAGTGAGGGCATAGTGGATGTCACTTGCAGAGAGAAAATTAATGATTTCATGAAACCCCTCACTTCCTTCTAACTTCTCTAAGTATGCAACCATGTTATGCTTATTGCGAAATTCTAAATTCGCCATTAGATGAAGATAAAAGTTATTAAGTGGATCAGGTTCAAATCCTCTTGTGCTCTCCTACACCAGAAAGTACTTCTTACCAAGCTCACATACGGACTCTATAAACCTATAAAACCCACCCCACCTCCACCCACCACAAACACCTACTACAAGCCGCCCACAACATGAAACACAATCCCGCACTAGCCAACCACCCCTTCTACACACCAAACGCCGACGAGTAGGCAAAAAAACACAAACGCGTATATATATAGAGAACGGAAAATTACTATACTGCGCCACAAACATAAGCACCAACGTCCCCAGCAGAGTATAACAAAACGCCTGTCAATAACTAACTCTATTAGCCCAACATTGACTACAATATGACCTTCTCAGTAATCTAAGTAATAGGCCCATAGTACTAAGTAATGCCTAGCAAGTACTAACATTTGAGATGCCCGTATTATCCATTACAAATTTCGTCCGAAAAGAGGATTCCATCACCAGAATATTGTACTCTCCAAATCTCTCTTTTTGTTTTCATATGCTCACATAATATCACTAATTCTTTTTCCTTTGTTTGGGCCACCAATCACCTCTTTTTTGTTTTAATCACACAACTCTCTTTCTGTTTTTTAGCCACTTAATTCTCTATTCTTTTTTCTCAAACCAATTCAGATAATTTTTGTATAATTTGCGCATCAATTGCTAATAGTTTCAATACTTTCCTCACCTACTTAATGCTAAGTATGTAACCTCTAAAGAGAGGTAGATCGTTATCATTAGACTATTTAATGTAGTCTCAAACCAAGATTAAGCATCTACACCCCACCGCCCGCCCAATATGGTATCTTAGCACCATGGGACCAGCTACCTGAAACCAATTCCCTAAGGACTTGATCCATTAAGTGTTGTCCATGGGATTGTGGTCGTATTTAATGTTGAACAACTATACCTACTCTGCTTCTAAGCTAGAAGCAGTAGTGGCATCCCTTTCCATTCTGTCACCTAACTCCTTATGGACAGCCTCATCACCAACCTTTACAGGGGGACCACTTGACTGAGGTATCTTGGTGTCCCGACCTTTTTTAACATGCCTAGATGTTTTTTATTCTTTTTAAACCACTTTTGATATTACATGTCCTTTCATCTATGCTTGACTGCATATTGACATAAGTAGCCTCCCCTCAAACAATACTTCAGAGGTGAAGCATTCAACATTAGGTATTCAATATGCTTTACCTGCAAGTGTTAGTCCAAAACCAAGAATACACAATCTAAATTATTTTCTTTTTGATAGTATTAATTATGACTAACAGTTTTAACAAGCAGTCTTAAGTATAACTAACAGTACTAATTATACATAGCAGTACTAATGGATACAACTAACAGTACTAATCCTTTATAAAACTTTACAAAGACATAAAGAGATTTAAACATTAATGATTAAGCATTCCAATACTTGAGACCAATACCTGGAACCTTTTCTCGCATCAAAACTCTTTTGAAAAAGTCTGCAACATTATGATCAGTAAGAAATTTTAAACCATTTGAATTAACCTTTTTAGCATGCAATCTTCTTAAAAATGAGTCCTAATCTCTATATGTATTGTTTCAAGGATTTTCAAAAATGCAAATGTACTGTTAATATCAATATTAATGACAGTACATCATTTGAAATTAATACCTATAATCCAGGCAAATAATTTTGAATCCAGATACTTGTCCATAACAACTAGGGCAGCACAAACATTTAAGCTTCATTAAAGAGTGGCAACCATGCAATTTGCTCTGCAACTCTGCCAAGGATATCAACTGTTTCCCAAAAAACATGACAACCTTAAGTTGTTGACTTCTTATCTTGAGTGGCCTCCAGCATAGACACTAACAAGTATAAAAACAACCTACTTCAAATGGAAATCCCTAGAATAACCAAAGGCGCTAAAGTTGGCTTTCCTTCAAATATCTAAAAATTCTTCTTAACTTCTGAGAGAATGTGATGTTCATTGGTGGGTTACTTAAATCTGCGCACACGCACATACAGCAAACATGATATCTTGTCCTATATGTTGTAAGATACATCAAAGACCTAATTATAGATCTATAGAGATGTACATCAACATCATCAGCATCTCTCTCTTTGACTAAAGTCTTTTCCAAATCAACTGGAGTAGAAGCAGAGTTCACATCAGTATAGTTGAATTTCTTCAAAATCTCAACTACATATTTGTCCTAGCGCATTATAAATAAACCCATCTTCCTTCTATGTACTTGTAAATCCAAGAAAGAAAGTAAGAAGTTCTCCTATAAGAACATCATCTGAAACTTATCCTGATCATAAGCTTAACTCAAATCTATATCAACAGTTCCCATGATTTGTAGAGAGCCAAAGATAATGTCATCAACATAAACCTGTAACAAGCAAAAATCTTCCTTTTTGGCTTTCTTGATAAATAATGTCTAAATCTAATTTCCCTCTTTTAAATCCATTGGCCTAAAATATAGTTTAGACCAAGGTTTATAACCATGCTCTTGGAAGCTTGATCAACCTATAACGGTGCGCTTGACGCACCTTTGAAAACTTTGTTTTATGGATAGGTCCAGGAATCTTTAAATCCTGTTGCTTGAGTCGCATAAGAAAGCCTCTTCCTTGATAGTTTCATATAAGAATGCACTCTTTACATCCATTTGATATACCAGAAAACCTATAAAAGAAGCATAGACCTAAAACAATCTTATTGCCTCAATTCTTGGCACAGGAGCAAAAACTTCTTTATAGTATATACCTTCTTCTTGTCTATGACCCTGTGCAACCAACCTTGATTAATTCCTAATCATAATCCCTCTATCATCTTTCTTGTTTCTGAAGACACCTTTATGTTCTTAACAAGGTCCCCTTTCCAATAGGCAAATCTACAAGTATACTTCCAAAAACCTGTTGGAGATTGAATTGGCAAAAGTTCATTCGCTCATTGTCTTCCACCCAAGATAATCAAATAGATGCTTATAGCAAGCTTGTGGGTTCAAATCTGTGTAAAGGAAACAAGCATAAAAATAAGTATTCCGGGTATCATAGTGTTTTCTAAATCGATATACAAAAGCACTGAAGAAATCCCTGTTTAATAAGTTAGGTATTTGTCATTCTTCTGTCTAAACAAATGACTTCCACATCACCAATCAACATTTTCAATTGGTTGACTTATGAATTCTTTGTAATTGGGAGTGTGGAAACTGTTATAAGAATTTGTGATGTTCTCGCAAAGCACATTCCAGGTCATCTTCATCACTGAATAACTCAACATGAGTGACTTTAAGTGTATAGACTATACTCCCATTGTGAACATGTCTATTAGGGCTAATCTTGATCTTAATAACTAGCAGTATTAAACTGATAGGATAACAATGTCAAAGTTTAAAATGACCAATATTAACTTTAGGACTGGCAGTATTAACATGTTGTCCAACAGTATTAACTTCCTTATGACTGCTATCATCTTTATATTTGTCTTTTTCATCATTCTCAATATATGGTACTCCATCACAACATTGGCTTTATTAATCATCAACATTAGATTTGGTTCACCATTAACACCAAACATGCCTTGGGAAGGTGAATCAAAGGATAAAGTATCTTTTCAAATTGGCATCATAATGCAATCTTGATTGGTTTCTTCATTCTCTAATAGATGTACCTACATTATGTTCTCCTTGGATACCTATAGATTCATTAGTGATTGTTCCTGCGGTAATTGGAACATAATTCATAGATTGGGTTAGAGAATCAATATCAAACAGCCACTTTGGACCATTCCCTTCTAGCATAGGCTTATTCTCTAAAAACCTAATATGCAAGTTTATCTTCATACCCTCCTGGATCAGTTTTTAGTAAACCTTAAAAGGCTTTACTACTCAAGGAATATCCAACAAAGAAACCTTCATCACTTTTGCCATCAAACTTTCCTAAACTGTCTAAAGTATTAAGAATGGTAACATGACATCCAAATGGTCTAATAAAGCTTAGAGATGGTTTAAAACCTCTAAAAAGTTCATAAGGTGTCTTGTTATGAGGCTTGAATACTAAGACCCTATTCTGTACATAGCAAGCAGTACTAACTGCTTCAGCCTAATCCTTGTTGATCCCAATCCTTGATCAATTCCTTAGCTTGTCAAAGGTTAAATTACCTTGGATAAATCTAAAATAACTTGTTGTAGAAACTTTGTATGTATACTAAAGTGTATGCGGAATCTACACCTTAATATCTAGAAGTATTATGAATAAAACAGTAGACTGTCGTAGATGGCAAGTAGAATGAATAACAATGAATATAACCAACCAGCTCTAATTATTATTAGATCAATAATAGCAAGTACTCTCTTACACTAGTACTAGGGTTAACAACCTTAAAGCTATGAATGTGTTTTATCAGATTATTTTTACAACCAAAACCAAAAATCACCTTTTATACATCAAATGGAGTCTTTACAAGATAAGCTACCAAATCTTCTAAACTTATATAAGACTAATCTACAGTATCTTCTAAATATATAAGATATACATTAAATCATTCCATGCATGTCACTTCACACGTCTTTTATCTTTTGGCAGTTGTAATCTTCATGCAATAGTACTAAGTCTTCTAGCAGTATTAAGTTTAGTACTGGCAGTACTATCTTTTCTTCTGGCAATACTAACTTTCTTCTGGCAGTACTAACCAGTTAGTATTGGTAGTTATATGCTGAGCAGTACTAAGTTCTTGAACTAGAAGCTTAAAGATTTATTCCCAATAGGATTGTTGGGTTTAAAAGACTTCAATATGATTCTTAGAGTTACTACTGCTCAGGTATATATTAGTGTTGTTAAGCATAAGTTTGTACTGTTGGTAATACTAATGAAAATTATGTTAAGTAGTTAGTACTGGTAGTATAAAGTTACTACTCGTGGCTAGTTACTACATAGTTAAGTATAATTTAGTACTGTTAGTAATCAAGTTTACTTGCTCGCTAGTAGAAGTTACAGACTGTCTGCAGGGAGATGAATACTAAAAAAAAAACTACAGTAGTTACTAAAGCTACTGCTAGTACAAAAGTTTAGTAACAGCTAGAGTAGAACTACTAAGTATTAAAGCTGTATTTTTTTTTTTATCTGTGCTCAGTTACAACAGCTAGTTAATTACAACTTGCTGGAATATTAAATTTGTCAGCGATGAGAACAAAAGACATATCAAGAAGATATAAAGGTTTGATTGTGACAGAACAAGAATACTTATGAAATAAGTATAATTATTTGTAAAGAATATATGTATATTAAACTTATTTGTTTAAGAGATACTGTTTTACTATATAGAAAAGATCATAATCATCTTGACGCGTTTTTAACCCATTATGTGGTTTCCTAAGTGTATCAAAAATAGAACCCTATGGCATAGATCCTACATATTATTTTCATCTTAAGTATTCTAAGTTTGCATAGCAAACAAAGTTAGTATTCATAAGGCTAGTTTTATAACTCCAAAATAGTATTCAAAATATTAAAGTTTAGTGTAAAATCATGTTTTTAGGGGATAACTGTTTCATTGTCTTCGTAGTAATTGGCAAACAAGAACGCCGCATAGTTTGTGATATTCTCAATCTTAGTTTCTACTATAGTTGTCTTGGATCTATCCAATATAACTAAGCTTTAACAAGCTAACTAACATATGTCAAGAAGGGATCAACACCATGGAATAGACATACATGATCGTATTCAATTCCCTCACTCAAGTAAAACCAAGGGCTAGGACAAAAAGTGATATAGGGTATGGATCTTCTAATCCTTTCTCCAAAAGTAATAAACCAACAAGGCAGACAAAATCACACATACATGGCCATAACGACGGAATAGGCACATGTGATTGCTCGTATCCTCATTCGAGTAAAACCTAAGGATAGAGATTCAGAAAGGGAACTAATTGTTGTTAAATAAAAAATTGCAAAACAAATACATTAAATCCAAACAAATAAGGCATAACTTGCTAGATACTTTCCTAACCGTTACCATGATAAAGACCCATAAATATATACACAAACGTCTTAGTCATAGATTAACAAAAACAACCTAACTTGGCATTCCTATAATGGTCAACTTCCCATTCATCCATACTTATACATACTTTTACAAAATCAAGTGGCGATATCTACCACTTTATACAAAAACTTACATCGTTGATTTATAACACGTATCAACGAATAATCGATCCTTTAAATAATACCATCGGTTTAAGCTTTAATGAACCGACTATCTTCAAAATTTCCTCCTCTTTTTTGCTGCGCTTTTCTAATTTTTTCAATATATATTTTAAACATATAACAAACATTTACAAATCTCGGTGTAATTTATCACCATCTTCACACCCATCATATAACTCCGAAAAATTTCTTCTCATAATTCTTCAGTACTCCAATATACCAATAATTGTGAAAGTAAGTAAAAAATACATGAGTTTAACTACTTCTATATTCCCAATTGCAATGTGCAATTTTCCTAACCATACCAGAGATAGAAAATGACACAAGACATAGGAAATACATACTTTATCTAGCACTAAAAGCAACTATCAACTATAAATAGTAGTTAATGCTAAACAGGGGTAGGCTAAGGTGTAATGAAACAAATAGTTAGTGTTATCCTAAAGGATTGGCTCTACTGGTTTTCTAAGGGTATCTTACTCTAAAAATTAGAGTAAACAAAGGTTTTATACCTGGGGTTAACTAACCAGTGTGGTTAATTAATAACACAACATATATAGGCTTCTTGGGTGTAATCCTATGAAATTTACCCAAATTAAAGCAATGTTACTACGCATCTAAAATCCCATAGAACTAAATTATTGTGGTCTTAAATAGATATACCAAGCCAAGTTTTAAAGTTTACAACATCACCAGCACACTCATATTTTTATGGGATTTCGGTAAATATTTAGAAACAGATAAGGCAGAATCCTCACAATATCTAATAAGGGTTTCGTGTGCAGGTTATGTAACTAGTAATTTCACAAACGTATGCTTGAATTTTTATAAATTTAAGCATATTAATGTGAAAAATAGGACAAGTAGCATTCTAATTCCCATCCCCCACTTAAATTATACAACGCCCTCGTTATATAAAAATAACATTAAAACGGGAAATAAAAGAATTAGAATGAGAAACTTCCATGATATTTGCTCGGCATGATTCTCCATGTTGAGTATATGAGCAAGAATGTGTGTTGAAAATGTGTATGGATACCAGCATGACTACAACACACATAAGATTCCAGATTATAGATACTCCACCAACGTTGTTGATTTCTTTCCAGCGAGGTCCTATGCAAGATATAAGAAAACCATGCAAACCTATCTCGAGTATCCTATGACTAAAAAAATAAAAAGATAAAAACTGTATAGGAAGTCGGTACGCCGTATTAAAACCTGTAAAAAGTATCTGAATACGGGTCAGTCTGTCAAATACTTCGTATCACATAATGAATACGCCGTATAGACAGAACTGACAATAATGTTTTAAATACAGAAAAATAAAGGCTGATAACGTCCAGACATTCAATACGCCGTATGTGATGCGCACTTTCTTTTGAAATATATTTTTTTACCATGTTTTAAATTTATAAAACTCGATCTACCTAACCATGCACTAACGGGCAGAGAACCCGACCTTGGATAGTATATAATGGTAAATCCGAGGTCGTCCCAAGAGCTAAGTTGTAATTAGTTTTAATTTGAAATGTCACATTTTGAAAATGGTTTTTGATTTTAATTGAAAGGAATTAAAAATAATAATAAAATAAATTACTAAAAGTAAAAGAGTTAGAGATATCAAGAGAGAAAACGTGCTAACCTAGTTACTTCATTACTATTGTTATGAAAAGGCTTTCCTATGCAATGTTAAACTATGGTTTCATTAGTGGTTTCAAAGGTCGATAGACCTGAATATGCATATATAGTCTATCTTATACTTCATGCGATTACGAATCAGTCCCAAATCATTCGGGAGGTAGGTTATCCAGGTTATAGTGATTAATCCCAACTATTCCTAAAACATATAAAATAATCTATAAAGATTATTATCCCCCTCTGAAAGAGTTCCTGTGCTTTTTAAGTATTGAGCGATAAGTGCGGGGACCGGTTAGTTCCTACACCAGGTAAGGAGTTAGTAATCCTCCCTAGTACCCATTGGATCCCATATTGACAAGATAATCTAATTATAGGGCAAGCTAGGTCCAAACCACTCGTACTACCAAAACCCAAGGTTACACGATAGTCTAGGAATATCTAATGAAACCATAATCTAACAGGGAACAATCATAACAACAATAATTACATAACTAGGCCAACACTTTAAGTGCTTAGCCGCTCATGGTAACGAAAACACAGTAAGAGATAGAAGAAATCAGATATTGAAAACTCATAATTCTTACAGTATTCATATTTGAATGATTAAATACAAAAAGTAAGTAAAGTGTGATCTCCCTTGGACTTCTGGTGGAATTCTTTGAAGGTTGGAAGCCTTTGTCGCCTCTCCAATTGGCTATGGAGGAAGTGATGTCGGCATTCCATATTTAAGAAGCTTGTTACGGCGTAACCAGATATGGTGTTACGCCATAACCTTCAAATAATGTCCATAAGTACGTGATCTTCATTCCATATTTGTAGATTCTCTTGGTTATGGCGTAACTAGATAAGGTGTTACGCCGTAACTATAACTTTGACAATATTTCCTTCCAAATATATGGTTACGGTGTAACTAGATATGGTGTTACGCCGTAAAGTCTTCTTTGATCTTCGTACTTGCTTAATTTA
>BQNB010182847.1:886-12460 GCA_026074375.1 Tanacetum coccineum | reverse complement strand
GAGGCACCTTGTCTATTTTAGAGAACTTTTGATCTCTCAATGGATGTCCATGTGTGTTTTCGACTATCGTTTTCATCATTGTTGATCCTAGGGCCAGACCTAAAAGTCAAAGGGATAAAATAGTTATTTTAAAAATCCGAAAATTCTCAGATGTTACATAGGTGACCTAGCCTGTCATGCCATAAGCTGAGTATACCTGGGTCACAATATTTTTCTTTAACTGTCATATGTGCTTGAGGCACATTAATATGCGTATAATAAAGACTAGAATGGAGCATTGGCAGTTTTTCAAATACTTGATTCTCATTTATGATATGCAAATACTTCTTGTTTTCAATAGTTCTTGACTGAGTATCATATCCATTATGATATATGCATCTGAAACTTAATAAGTTTCTTTTGGATTTTGGGGAAAATAAAGCATTCTCTATCAAGAGTTGTGTACCATTTAGTTAAACTACATTAGCTTTCCCTACTCCATCTATCAAGTTTGTAGGACCTGAAATTGTGTCAATGGTTCCCTTTGTTGGTTTTAATTCAAAAAAATATTTCTTGGATTTAAGGATAGTGTGTGTGGCACCACTATCCTCTATGCATAGATCTCCATCATTTGCTTGATATTGCGCTTCATTTAGACTCGTTTTAAACTTATAATATGAACATAAAGAAAAAAAATAATGAGTGTACATAACAGAAAATTTATTTATTTTACATGAAAGGAAAAAATAATTATACATAGTTAAACAAAGTTACTGAAAAGAAATGCATAATTATTTTACATAGGTATTATACATATTTATTAAGATCCAACAACTTTTCTTTCAAACTTCCAAGTCATTAAAAAAGTCTGAGGCAATAAGCTCAGTGTTTGTGTTATCAAACTGATCTACATGGTTCACTTCTTTCTCTTTTCCTTTATGAGATGCTTGGTAAAGCTCACATAGATGTGAAGGTGTACGACAAGATTTAGACCAGTGATTTGCATTTCCACACCTGAAACAGGATCCTTTGGCATTTTGGGAGGTACCAACTTCATTACTTTTCTGATTGATATTATTAACTTGTGGAGCACGGTAAGTATAATTTGTTTGACTACGACCATGGCTACGACCATGACCACGACCATTATAACCACCTCGGTGGTAACTATAGTTTCAGTTGGGAAAACGGTTGTGACCATAATGGCCACGACCACGCCCACGAGGATTACCTCTTCCTCTTTTGCTTCTAGAGTTTTTGTTATCATTATTGTTAACAGTATTTGCTTCTGGAAGTGCTAACGATCCTATGGGGCGATTTTGATGATTTTTCATTAACAATTCATTGTTTTTCTCTGCTACAAGAAGATTTACATTTAGATCAGAGTATCTTTTAAAATTTTGCAATCGGTATTGCTGTTGCAATTTTATGTTTGAAACATGGAATGTGGAGAAAGCTTTCTCTAACATATCTCCTTCAGGAACAATTTGCCCACAAAATCTAAGTGTTTGACATATTCTGAATAAGGCGGAGGTGTACTCATTAACCTTTTTAAATCTTGGAACCTTAAATTGTTCCATTCATCTCTAGCAGAAGGGAGTAAAACTTCCCTTTGATTATTAAATATGATTTCTAAATCTTTCCATAAAATGCTTGTATCATCACAATTTGAGTACTGGAATTCTAGCATTTCATCAATGTGTTGATGGAGGAAAACATCAGCTTTTACGTTAGTTTCCTCTGAGAATTTGTTGCCCTCTTGTATCGTTGCTAAAGCACCCATTGATTTGAGATGCCTTTTTACATATCCCGTCCACTGTATATAGTTTGCTCCAGTTATGTCAAGAGCTGGAAGTTTGGTTTTTTCAATGTTTAACATTTTGTTGCTAAACACAAATAGAATAAATAATAGAGTCAATATCAAAATCCATATATATCAATAAGTAATGCAATACAATACATTGGGAGAGCTATAAACAAATACATAACTAAGGAAAGTTCAAACTCAATAGGTGGGAGTTGGAAAAGTGGAATAAGAAGTAAGACAAGCATAATGGTGACGACAATGAGATGTGGGTGAATCATCTTTGAAAAACTTCTTTGAACAAAAACTTGATTTAAGATAGAGGATGATTTGTTCTTGTGAAAACTTTGTGGATTGGCAGATTTGAATTTATAGCGAAAAATATAGATGTTGTAAAGCTGTTTGTTTCTATTTATAACCATTAAAGAGCTGTTGTGTATATACATTTTGATAAAAGATTTTATAAAGATATCGATAAGAAATAAACCCAGTTAATACATTTTGATAAATATAAAATATAAAGATTAGTAAATATGAGAATAAAATTTAGTGTAGATGAATAAATAACAGTTGAGACATAAATAAAAATTAGTTACAACATAATAAATGTTAATTGCGTAAAGTAAATGTTAATTGCATAAATAAAAGTTAGTTGCAGTAAAGTAAATGTTAATTGTATAAATAAAAGTTAGTTGCAATAAAGTAAATGTTAATGACTGAAATGAGCCAAGAGATTTTTTCTTCTCACCTAATAAGCTTGTTAATGAAAAATTCCAAATAAAGAAGGCTCGATTTCGCGATAAATTAGAAAAGCGCGATTCCATTAGAATATCGACACATGGGCATTTAGTGTTACTATTTACGTCAGAAAATGTTTTTACTCGATTCAAACAAAGTTTTACTCGATAAATTTATAGTTTTGTCTTTTACAAACAAGACAAAAGTAATAAACAATTATTTTATTTTTTTATAATTCATTTATGTCATTCGATCAAAAAACCATGGTTCGACTTTTCTTATTTTAATTCGCGAGTTTTCATACTTTTCCAAAATTTCCCAAGCAGGTTAACCAAAGAGGTAAGCACAACTAACAAACACACTAATCTAATTCAAACACAAAAACGAACTTAAAACACAAAACAAACATACACACCGATCATCAAACACACACATCTTTGTAATGTTTAATTTTTATTTGTTATATATGCAGCCCTATGACTGCAGAGTTACCATACGGTCGAAACTAAAAATGATCTCGAATATTAAAGAAAGGATTTCTAGTTCCAAGAAGCGACTGGATCTTTTAAAAAAAATTATATTTGGAATGTGGTTAGATCTTGATGACATAAACTATGACAACCATTTCCTGAACTATGTTCTTCACCATCAAAGGCCCGACCTCAGTAAGAGCATTGATTCAGATATCTTATTTGACATTGCTGGTCGTACTTTATTGCTAGGAAGGGCAAATTTTTGTTTGGTGACTGGTTTCGCTTGCGGGAAAGTTGTTTTCCCTAAATATTTGGATGACGGCATTCCTCCTTTTGTTAGACGCCTGTTTCCGGACAAATTGAAAAAACTAGAAAAGAATAAGGCTGGTTTGGAGGAAGCTGCAAAAGGTAAAGCAGCCCAGCCAAGCGATAAAAGTGACAAAGACAGTGTGACGATTGGACACCTTGGTGAACTGGTTCCGGATAAAGCGGCAAAAGGTAAAGCAGCGCAGCCAAGCGACAAAGGTGATAAAGTCAGTGTGACGATTAGAGACCTAGGTGAATTGGTTCAGAAGGATGCAAAGTGGAAAAATTGAGTTTTGATGATTCCGTACGTGTTTGTTTGTTGTACATGTAGGAATTGTTTTTTCGGGGTCAAGAGGTAAAAAGGTTGTCCCGACCTTTATGCTGAGGCTGGTAAATGATTTAGCAGCTAGGGACGATTTTCCTTAGGGTGAATACTATTAAGAAGAATTTCATAACAAGGTTGTGAATTTGATTGACAAACGCAAAAATAATCACATAGAGTTTAAGAAAGAAAATCCTTCTAAATTACCAACGTACACCATACACGGATTTGCCTGGGTACTTAAGGCAGGTATTTGTCAAGTACCTTAAATTTGTTTAGATAACAAATCTATTTATCTAACTGATGACATTTATAGGTTTGGATATTGGAATCGTTCCCCACCAGTTATCACTGGTGGTCTAGAAAATCAGAAGTGATACCCAAGTGTCTTGCATGGTCCAAAAAAAAGAATTTTGAAAAACGCAATTACCCTAAACTGTTTGGGTCGGTAATAACCATTATCAATTTAGCATACCATAAGGAATGTAAATTATGAAATATTGTTTAATTTTGTTGTATGTGTTTTATTTAAGACTATGTTGTGATTTTATTATAGGATTCAAATCCAACTACTAAGCTTCAACCGACTGATGCAGAGATGGGGCAGAACTGGTATAGAAAATCGTATGACTGTCTTGACGGTAAGGAAAAATCTGTACAGCTGGATGACTTTGGCGGAGTCTCTGATGATGATGATGATGAATCTGATTCATATACTGGATAAGATGGACGTGGTGCCACAAATGGAGCGACAGTTAGTGGTGAGGCTATGAATGATACCGACATGAGTGCAGTAGCTCACGTTGAATAAACAAAATCAGCTAGAGAGATTGTGCTCGAAAATAAAGTTGAGTTCTTGGAAGCTAGAGTCGACAAACAACAGTTGGATCATGACCAAATGGCAGAGTTTTTTAAAAACTTTAAAGTATCATGTAGGTCCATATAACATAAAACCTAGATTGAACCCTACTGGTCACCTATTAAACCCTAGATTGAATTTTCATTCTTCATTTCTTTATCAATTATCGCACGTGCAATCCTTTTGCTAATTTTCAAACAATCTTCACAATGGTTCAACAAATGCGACATTGGTATGTTCGTGAGAAAGATTCAGACTTTGATCTAGAAATATTATATAATATACTTAAATCCATTTAATACTTTATTTTTTTGCAACAATAAAATAATTGCATTATGTTTATAATTCTGGTATTTATGTGTTTTTATACAACTAATTATATAATGCAATTGATATTTTTTATCCTATAACCTAACGTAATTATAGAAACATTAAAAGTTCAATGAAACAAGTTTGAACTTGAAAAATAAATAAAACGTATATAGACCTCTTCTCTAAACAAATATTTCAATTATTGTTATAGGCATTTGTCATTCAATATTTGTTAACATATTATTCGGGAAAAAAAGATGACTTTAAAATTTTAATCATTATTTTATTATAAAATGTAAGTTTATTTTAAAATAAAAAAAATTAATATAACAATATAAATGAGGACCTATTACCAGAAAATAAAAATTTGAATTTAAAAATCTAATCACTATTTTTTATAAAATTGTAAGTAAGTAAACAAACATTCGTAATAATCGGTTTCGTTTTTTATTCGACAATTAAATACACTTTTATTGGTATATCTTTTTATATTGTAGTAGTTTAGTAACATGTTACAAGATTTTACGGTGTGTTTTAATTTGTCTATTAATTTATATATATGTAGTTTAGGATATTTTTAAGATTGTTAGATAGTTTAAGGGTATGTTTTGAAACTTTTTTTCAAAAAATAAATTTATATTTATAAAAATAAACTTTATCGTTATAAAATCGTACGTAAGTTAAAAGCATATTAAATGTAAAAGATTGCTGAATATTTGTTAGATTTATGATAAATATTAAATACGGTTTGTTATATAAAAAAACGTTAAAAAAAAACTAAAGCATTGTGGTAATTTTCGTAACTCGTCACATATTAAATCTATATATACATGTAGTTTAGAATTAGTTTTTAAAAATTTGTTAGACTGTTAGGTATTTTTTAATATTGTTTTCTTTACAAAAATACCCTTATTTTTTTTAAAAAAATAAACTTTATCATTTTTTTAAAAATCATACGTAATCGAAACATGTCAATATTGAGCACATTTTGTTCGCAAGTTAATGACTTTTTCGCCGGTATTTTTTGTGTAAAATACGCTGGATATTTGTTATATATCTAATAATAAGTATTGTTATATAAAGAATAGATATAAATAAGCTAACTATGAGGTAGTTTTGTAACTTGTCATATAATTCAGGGTATGTCTCGCTTTTTTTTTTTTTTTTTTTTAATACGACAGTTCGATTCCCCGCGGCTTATGTGGATATATAAAATAACTAAACTCTTTTCTCAATTCGAAAAAAACAGAGATCATGCTGAAATACATCTCTTGCAAGTTGTATTTTTGGACTATTTTACATTGAAGTTTAAACATGTCTTTAATTAACTATGGCATTAATTATGTTCCAACTTTTGTAACATATAGACTGCTAAACCTACGTTACTTTCGTCAGGTTTGTTGTCAAGTTTTTATTATTTGATTAACCAGAATTTGAAAAATTTTGGGTTATTAGTCTGTTTGAAGTTAAAGATTTTAAGAATGTTTTAATATAGTTGAAGATGTTGCAAACCTTTTTCGTAAAAAGATGAAGTGATAGTAAAAGTAGCATATGGTTTTAAATTAGTATATAAGTAAACAAATGAGTTGTCACTCAATAACACTATATGGTTGATTCAAGATTATATCACAAAACTAATTAAGTCCATCATTAAGACACACCAATCGTTTAAAAATAAGAAATACGAAGGATTAAATGTTAATCATGTATGGCCCTTTTAGAAAAATTAAAAAATCTAAAACTGATTGCAACACATAAGATTGTGCTAACATGTGCACGAATACGAGTGATTTCTCTTTGGCTTGGCAGCAATCGAGCTCAATGTGAGTCGAGTTGGCTAATGCATCCTTACTCGTGTTTCCATGACCCCCTCTCAATGTAACGAGTAACATCAGTGGTGTGACCCAAGGTGGTGAGCCAAAAAAAGTACGGTTGGATAGGGGTCAACTTGATATCCTTTTATAAATACACTATAAATTGGTTCATTAAGGGGCAAATTACAAAATAACAGTAATTTAAGAAATTTTACATACTATTTACTTTCGTTTAGGGGGGCAACGTTGCGAGTGCATCACCCATGCAAGCCAAAAAAGAAACTTGGTTGTTGGATCTGGTAGTGGAACCCACTACAAAAGAGAAAAGTAGAATGGGCGACGAGGATTTTGCAAGGACACCCATGTCCTCGCCGAACTCAATAAAACGACAAAAAATCAGTTTATATTGTGATAGTGGCTAGAAAGGAAGAAAATTGACAGAACAATTGGCGATGACAATGTCCTTGCCAAACGTGGGCCATATGGTTTTTCTGGATTTTTTATTTCGCTAATGTTTCTTCTATTTTCTTTCTAAAACTTTGGCGATGACATGTAATCTCCAAAAGTGTTGCCAAGATTAAATGTTTAATATATAAAGGTTATTAATTATTTATTATAACGCGGCTTAACCCTTTGGTGAGGACATGTCCTCGCCGTAGGTAAAAAATAAATTTATTTATAGTAATAATAATAATAAATAAATAAATAATAAAAAGACTCGGCTTTGATTCTCGTGCTTGTTTATGGGTTATTTTAAAAAATTTACTTCGCTATGGTACTTGCCTTCCCCGTGTCGACGTTAGAGTCAGCTTCAAACATACTTTTGACGTCGTGACTTCCTTCGTTCCTCTTTGGAGCGTATTGTTATGCTTTGGACCAGGGTTATTTGGCGATGGCAATGGAGGCTTGTCATCCTACCCTTTGCATTTGGGGGGCTCAGTGTTTATTCGGCAGGTGATGTTTTGAATTACGTCTTTCTCGCATCACGATTGCAGTCTGTTGGCTTGCAGACTAAGCTGCTTCGGCATGATGGTATTGGTGGTTCAGGGCCTTTGTTGGGAATTATAGATTTGACGAGACAAAAGAAACAAGTAAGAAAACAAAAGGATCAAATGTCATATAAGAATTCTAACAGATGTGGAGAATTATATAAGATTCTGGCCTGATCTCCTTAAGAAGTAAAGATACAGAAGGTTTTTTCTTAATGTTTAAAGATTTAATGGTCTAAGTTTATCCCTTTTGTAAAACCTTAATATTTCTAGTAATATATAAAGAGATCATCAGGTCATAGGTTATGTATAATCAGAAAAGAAAAAACGTATGTGTGTGTATCTCAAGAGATGTAGACGTCTAGTTTGTGTGGTTTAGCCTCAAGATCAAGGTAACTTGATCCCTGTTACAGGTGGTAACACGATCTATACTGATCATATAGATTTGAGGCGCTTGTGGAAATGATTATGGTAAGAAAACCTTGTTTAAATAACATTGATGTTTATTTATTTATTTTTGTTGTGCATATTGTTATCATTGTTATTGTTAATTATAGGATATCGATTCTTAAACAATCTGAACTTAAACGATCGAAGATGTATATCAGGATCACAATTGGTATCAGAGCCTTGTGGCTCATGATATCTAGGATCTACAGGTTGTTACAAGAAAAAGGTATTTATTTTCTGGTTTTCGGTAAACAGTTCATATTTGGTGAAGCTAGGGTTTATAACAAACCCTAATTCGGTAAATCCAGAAAGTTATTGTTTAACCCAAAACCTTAATGGTGATCTGATCGTTTATTCTTTTATTATAATACCTAATAAACGATCTGTTTTACATGGGTTATTTGTGTTCGATTCTTCAAGCAGCAGACGCGACAAGATTTGATCTCACAAAGTTTATTGATGATTGGTTTTGACGCAAAGGTTTTAGTTTTGAAAAACAGATCTCAACGAAGACAAAGCAGGATCTGAAGGTACGAACACAAGGTAAACAACTAGGGTTCTTCAAATTCGATAATATTAGGGTTTGGTTATAAACCTTAATTCGACAAAACAGTTGTATGATATTTGGTTACACGACTCAAGGATGGTTTGGGAAAAAGGTTTTAAAGTTTATGATTTTAATTTCTTTAAACTTAGATTGTTGTAACTGGCAATGATGATGCATTACTTTGTGTTAAACTTGAAACCCTAAAGGCGACATTTGAAAATCAAGGTATTTGCAGATTAAAGGGTTCTGAGTTTCTAGTCGTTTAAGTTGTGAACGATCACAAAGACGATGGCTTAACTTTGACGAAAGTAAGGAAGTCAGGAAGAAAAGAAAAGAAAGTTGGGCCTTGTGGTTTTTGACGTAGAACAAAAGAAAAGAATGGGATATTTAATCTCATGCATCATTCGTTCCTAGGAGAAAAGAATTTAATTCTTTTGGCTTTGGTACGTAACAACATACAAAGCAGCAGTACAAACGCGATGTCTACAAATGTGATGTGCGACTATACATCTTGTGATCTCTCTCGGTTTTGTGGACGTCTTGATAAAGCAGGTGGTTGACAGGTTTGTGACAAGTATCTACGTAGTGCTGCTAGTTCAAGACTTAATGCTGCTTCGTGTATTCAACATTAATGCTGCCAAGTATAGATGTTAATGCTGTTCGTTTTTGGGTTAGTACTGCTAGTGGTGATCGTATGGGTTTAATACTGCTAGGTTGTTTCATGATATCTATGTTAATACTGCTAGCATTAAAATATAGTTACTACTGCTATCGGGATTAAAGGACTTAATGCTGCTCAAAGCAATTTGAAAAGGTTACTACTATTTGGGATTGAACTCAACTTAGTGCTGCTTGTTGATATTTGGAAGAACAGTAGTAATATAAGTTAACACTGCTGCTCGATATAGAAGTTTCAACTGCTAGCTTTGACAGATATCGGATGACACACACATGATGGATCTCGGACAAAACAGAAACACAAGTTTGTTTGTTTTTGGTGTTTACTGTATGGATTTTGGTTTTGGTTTACATGTTCTAAATAGATTTAAAGGCTCGTATCATTGGATTAATTGGTTACGAAGAAGATTGTTTATGACTTATTTGATAATGAAGTGGAGTTACTTGGATACGTGTTCTTATCATATCTTAAACGGCTTACAACGTTTAGAGATAACTTGTTCGTGCTTTTTCAATGTTGTGACGAAGACTTGACATATCTAGCAAAGGTGTGTGATCTAACTTATGGTGCTCAATGCTCACATTTGCTATCACTTGTTATGTGTCTCATAGAAGATGAGTATTTTTGTCAAGAGGTTGTGATCTACTTATATTTCACAGATTTATTTATAAGTTTGACGTTATGTGGATAGTACAAGATATAAGACACAAGTTTGGGTCATTCTACTTCAGCATCAAGTTCGTTATATATAATTTTCTTCATCAGTGATCATTACATAAAGCCTACAGAGTTAAAGATTCAAGAGATGGTTAACATATTGGTTTCAAGGTAAGCTTAATTGACAAATTGTTTAACCATCAGGATATGTTCATGCACCACTTGAGGAGAAGGTTTTCGATACTACTGCTAAGTCATTATTACTACTGCTAGTTTAAGTTTCTACTGCTTAAATTCATTATTCTTATTATGCGTCATGGAGGGTAATTTGAGACATTAGAAGGCTGGATTAGTAGTGTAGTATATGATTTGTAGTTGTAAAGATTCAAGTTGCTTATCTTCACAAGACCCCTATTGGATAATGACAAAAAAAAGAAGAAGATTACAAAGATTTGCAGCTTATTATGTGTGGTGGCATGTCAAGGTTACAAAGGAAATCTGAATTAAGGGGAAGTTTGTTTCATTCAAGGAGATCCATGATCTCAACTTCAGGGGAAGCTTTGATTTCATCAGGCTTTATGATGAAGTTCGTACAAGAACATGTTTGTTTTGTCATCATCAAATAGGGGAAGATTGTTGGGAATTATAGATTTGATGAGAAAAAAGAACAAAAGAATGAAACAAAAGGATCAAAATCGTCATTAAAGAATTCTACAAGATGTAGGAGAATATTAAGATTCTGGAAGATCTCCTTAAGAAGATAAAGATAATAGAAGATATTCCTTAATGTTTAAAAGATTTTTTTGTCTAATGTTTATCCCTTTGTAAACCTAAATATCTCTAGTATATAAAGAGATATCAGGTCATAGGTTTTAGTAGTACACAAAAAGAAAACGTGTGTATGTGTGCATAGGTGAGATGTAGACGTCTATTTGTTGTGTGGTTTAGCCTCAAGGTCAAGGTAACTTGATCCCTGTTACAGGTGGTAACACGATCTATACTGATCATATAGATTTTAGGCATAAGTGGGATCAACACTTGTTAAGAAACTTTGAATAAGAAGAAACAATCTACACATACCAGATCTATTTATTTGTGAAAACATGGAGGCAGTATCTTCACCAATGGTTGCTGCTGCAAAACTTCCAGTGCTCAATCCAGGCGAATTTGAGCTTTGGAAAATAAGGATAGAACAGTACTTCCTAATGACAGATTATGCTCTTTGGGAAGTAATAGTAAATGGAGACTCGCCCCCCCCCTCCACAAAGAGAACTGGTGATTGGTGTTGTGTTTATTCTTGTTCCTGTTGAGCACATACCCTCCTACAACTGCAGAGGAGAAGTTAGCAAGGAAGAATGAGTTAAAGGCAAAAGGTACATTGTTGATGTCTCTTCCAAATGAACATCAACTAAAGTTTAATACCTACAAATGTGCCAAGACTCTGATGGAAGCTATAGTGAAAAGGTTTGGAGGTAATAAGGAGTCAAAGAAAACTCAGAAGACACTTCTAAAGCAAAAGTATGAGAATTTCAATGGATCAAGCTCAGAAGGACTTGATCAAACCTATGATAGGCTTCAAAAGCTTATCAGTCAGCTAGATATTCTGGGTGAAACTATTTCTCAAGAAGATATGAATCTGAAGTTT
>BQNB010182846.1:0-12460 GCA_026074375.1 Tanacetum coccineum | reverse complement strand
TCTGATGCTCTTCCTCTATCTTTAGTCTCCATGGTTACAAAAGTGTTGACATTCTTCATTGTAGTTTCAAATAACTCTTTGAGCTCATCAAAAGAATATCTTTTTAATTGTTGAGTGTATGAATTCCCATGTGCTTGATGTAATTTATAATATAATTCCACTGTTGAGCCTGTGTCATGGGCTTGTTCCTCTTTGATTTAGCTTTTTGTGCAACAAAATATCTCTTTCTCTGATTAATAAGATCTACAAGCATCTTTGCTTGATCAACTTCACTGTACTTGTTTCTTTCCTCTGCTTTTAGTCTTTGAGTTAGCTCTTCATCAACTTCAACTCTTGCTCTGATGTTTTCCTATTCTTCCTCAGTAAAAGATTAAGCTGCTGCATGAACTCTAGCCATCCTTTGTCTTTCTTCTTCATCCAGTTCCTTTTGCAGTCTCATAGCTGCTTCATGTCCAACCCTATCTTGTTCTTGCTGTAATTATGTTCTCTTAGTCTGTTCATCCTCAGAGTCTGTCATTATACCCTTACCTTTATCTTTGACTACAACAGTACTAACTAATTCTTTAATAGTACTAAATAAACTACTAGCAGTACTAACTTCTCCACTGCCAGTACTAACTGCCCTTCTTCTTCTAGTATAAGTGTTAACATTTTTCTTAGTTGTATCTGCAAGAACTTTAGCTACACTAAGGATTCCCAATTGATCTTTAGGTTGATCTTCTTGACTACTATCCTTTGTAGGAGTAACTAAAGTAATTCCTGCATCTTGATTAATTTCCTCTATCATCCTCCCCTGTTTGGAAGAATCCTCTAAATCATCTTCATCATCTGAAACCACAATCTTTGCTCTTCTTCTAGCTTGGTTGGACTTGATAGTTTTCTCCAATTTCTTCACCTTTTAAATAAGTTTGGTATAAGCAACACCATATACCTTCTTTGTTTGCTTCAAGTCTGCCTCCAAGCTCTCCACTTAACCGTCAATTCTAGAAGTGTCATACTGCCCTCATCACTTCCAAGTGTGTTAACTCTTGGGAGAGGTGAATCATAGGGCGATGTAGGTACCCACTCAGACCTAGTCTGAGTAATGGAACCCCCTATGACTTCTTGGCACCTGGGACTACAACCTGCACTAATTCCCTGAGGAAGAGGCACATTAGGTATTGTTGTGGATTGGGTCTTAGTTATGTTACCACTAGCCTGTGCTGCATCTAAGCTAGAAGCGGTAGTGGTAGCCCTCACCACTCTATCATCCCACTCTTTAAAGATAGCCTTATCTGCTACATTTGGTATAGGCACACTAGTCTAAGGTAACCGAGTGTCCTCTTGTAAGGCTTGCCTAAGTGTTTAAGTATTTTAGGGTAATGATGATTCAACATTTGGGATTGGTTCTTCATAAGAGGGTTGAGCATTATAAGGTGGTGGTTGGGGTTCAGAGTGATGTCCTGAACCTTCACCCTCTTCTGCTTGAATTTCCAGCATACTTGGAAACAAAGGAGTGTGTTCCCCAGAAAAACCTCTTTTCATATTGCTAAAAAGTTTCGAGTTAAAGTAGGAGCAATATATTTTCTGTTATGGGGATTAATAAATCTTTTGTGCTCGTCCAAAAATATTTAAATAAATCTTGGATACATTAAAAACTTATATTTCCTATCTAAGTTTTTCACCATACCATCAAAAATCAATTTAGAAAAGTTAAAAGTTCTGTTTGTGGCCAAGCAAATAATAGCAGTTGCTATATTGCTACTAAATTGTTCTCAAGAAGTTTTCTTAGGACTAAGACAGTGTAGGATGGTATGGATCAAGAATCTTCACTAAGGGGGAAATTTGCCTTTTTAAAAAGTCAGTTTATCATCAGTTAAAACATACCCCATCAGTGAGAGTTGATCAAAAATTTCAGTAGTTGGCAAAGTACTAATACCTTCTACATATGCTAATAGGAGATGTCTCCTAACATATGCTTCAGTAATAGTGAATTCTTTGCCATCAACTGTGGCAGTTATTTCTTGTTCTCCATTATCAACTGTTCTGACAGTAGCAGTCTGCCAAAACTTTTTGATTAGAGAAACAAAGATAGTAGGATTCTTAATAAGAGCAAACCTGATATGAATTCCATTGAGAAAATCTACTATCTCTTGGAATCCTTCACTCCCAGTTGGTTTCTTTAGATAAGCAACCATGTTGTGTTTGTTGCATAATTCCAAATTCACCATAAGTGATTGAGTTATGATAAGGGTTCTGGTTTTATGTTCGTTAATGAGAGTAGGAGAGTTTGGCAAAGTTAATTGAGATTTTATGAAAAGCTCTTAAGGGTTTTGATTGGACCAACTAAATAAAATGGATTCTTTATCTTAAAGAAAGCTTATAAGTGAAAGAAAGATCAAGAATTATCCAAATTATAGACCCCTATAAGCGAAATATTTGGCAGAAATATCTCAACGGCTATATTTAATTGCCAAAAATCTGTTATGCCCCAAACAGTACTAACGGTAGCTTAGCAGTACCAAGTTTAGCCTAACAGTACTAAGTAATGCCTAGCAGTACTAAGTTTATCAACTGGCAGTACAAACTTTCCAATGGCAGTACTAAAATTCAATGGACAGTACTAACTTTTTGCAGCAGTACAAACATAATGAATCCTGTTAGGCAGTACAATGTGTAAACACTTTGATCCTTTTCATAAACGAATTCAATTCCAAATAATTAAAAACGTTAGAAACATATACGTACCCAACTTGAGTCATTGTGTGCGCCTTCAAATCCACCTTGTTAGTACCGTGACAGCATAGTATCGTGACAGCAGCATAAACATAAACCAAGAGCAAGCAGTATAAACTCTTTAAAGAAGCAGTACTAAAAATTTAACAATTAGCAACACTTTATCTGTCACTAATCTGTCACTAATGTGCATTCTCCTTCCTCCCATGTTTTTAGCGACACTTTATCTATCACAAAACTGTCACTAATCCGTCGCTAATCTGTATTCTTCTTCATCCCATAGCTATTAGCATCACTTAATCTGTCACTAGACTGTCGCTAATGTGTCACAAATTTGGATTCTCCTTCCTCCCATACTATTTGTGACACTTTTTAGTGTCACTAAACTGTCACAAATTTGCATTCTCTTGGCAGTACAAATTTGTAACAAGCAGTATTAAACATGAACGAGCAGTAGTAAGAATTCTTCAAGGAACAGTATTAAGTAGTAACCTTGGCAGTATTAACTGCTAACCTTGATCGAGCAATACTATCCACAAATACACAAACCATCAACCTGTACCTGTAGAAATTTTATCACTCAAATCCCACGATCAAAAATCATAACCTTCCAGTAGACATCATTCATCTTTTTCCTGTCTTTAATATTACACTATGTAATCAATTTTAAGATAACCAGAAGACATTTAAACCTTACTAGAGGTTAGGGTTTCCAGTAGGCACAATTTGATCATCAAGAGATAACAAACAAACAATAGGGTTTCATTACAAAACCAAACATAACGAAACATAATCAAGAATGTTAAAACCTTTGAAAGCACCAAGATGATTATTCCAGTAACACAACTTCTACATGAAAACTGTTTTATTGAATTAAGGTTTGGTGAAAACCTTAATTTACCAAATTTGATACTATGACCAAAAACAGAATTTCATCTCTTTTTAATGTTCAAAACACAACATAGAAACACCTTGTAGATCCTAGATCGATAGCCACCAGGATCTGATACCAATTGTAAGAATGATAAGACTCATCTAGGATATGTTTTACAGATAATATAAATATGCAGTGGAATATAAAGAACATTATATTATCAAACAAGGTTTTTATTCCATGTGTTTCCACCTTGCCCCAATTCTATAGCTTGGGGCTACTAACTACTAACTATTAGTCCTAGAGACGTCTACATCTCTAGGTTGTGCACACTAAAAACTATATGCCTAGGACTCTTTATATAGGGAGAGTCCAAGACTTACAAAGGAAGTAAATCAATAGATAAGGAAACTATTTAAATCTATTTAAATATTTCCTAATCTTTATCTTAAAATCTTTTATCTGAATAAGGAGATCTACTAGTATCTTCAAAATCTTCCATCTTTTAAAGAATTCCAACTTTCATTTAAGTCTTTTTATTTCATTCTTTTATTCAGTTTGTTTCATCAAATCAAGAATCCCAACAATATTAAGCCCTTGTTATTTCATTCGTCTTCATTTAAGCATATGTAGTTTTGTAATGAGCAAATCAATAAACCCAACACGCCAAATGCTTGATAATAAGTGAGATTCATACAAATAAGCGATTAAGTATAATCTTATATAAAATAATACAAAATGAGCAATATAAATGGGACAAATGATGCTAATAATATGATGTTATTTGATGTCATCATCTATCTTTTTCTTTGTTCCCTTTGTTTTGTAAATCTTTTTCGTTGACCACCATGGGAGACGAAAATCCTATATGTACTTTAGGAGATTATTTCCGACCTAGCCACGAGGGCTATCGAAACACCATTTAGCTCCCTGATGGGAACAATGTGGTGCCTCTACGGTACGACACCATCCGGTTGTGCAAAACGGATGCTCATTCCACGGACTTCGGTCCGAAGATCCAAATCAACATCTTAAGGAATTTCTAAAACTTGTAGACTCACTTGACCTTGATGTTGCAAATAGGGAAAGGACGCGCATGTGTTTATTTCAACTTTTCCTTCATGATCAAGCTAGAAATTGGCTTGAAACGTTCTATCCAGCGGGATCCATCGTATTAGGTAGGTATCGCGATTTCTCGTTTCCTTGCTTCAATTCTTTACTAGCGGATGGACCGTCTATAACTTCTGAAATGACATATTGATGTTCCAACAGCATCAAGGTGAATCTCTCTCCAAAGCATGGACTCGTTTCAAGGACTTACTTCAAAAAGTTCCTCATCATGGCATCGATCTTTGGCTTGAAATCCAAATTTTCTACGATCATGTCTCTTTTCATCTTAAATGTGAGATTGACCGCGCCGCCGGAGGTAATTTTGCGATAAGAACGCCGAATAATCTTGGGAAATCATACAGAATCTCGCTCTACAACCATGAGGGCGTGGAATGATTCAGGAGACTTTGCAAAACCAGTGAAGGCAATTTCCCTACCTAAAAATACACAAAAAAAGCTCCTCACGCCGACGACTTCTTGAGCTTGAAGATCAAATTAGCTACCTGCTAAAAGGGTCAAGAACGACACCTGAAATAATCTCAATGCACGTTCCTCAAGCATATGCCAAGGTGATTTCTTAAAACCCATGATCATAAAACTTTAACGAGCCATCAAGGCAAAATTCTTTCCACTTTCTCAAAAAACGTGGCTCATACAGGGGACCTTCTATCACCAAAACACTTGAAACCTGTTTCAAAGCTCGAGTATCTAAGGCTACATGGTGACACATACAGAAATGATGGAAAGGATACCCCTTACAATACTTCACTCACACCCCCACCTCACTAACTTAATTCTTTTTCCCCAACTTCTTCACTTCAGAATAAAGCCCATCCCTTAAGCAGAGAAAAGAGGAATCACGATTGTAATGGCCAAAAAAATTTAGACTTTAAAAAGAGCTTACATCATGTTGGATCTCCCGAAAGGTGGTTTGTTAGAGAATAACTGGGGTGTTTTCTTTTAAAAATAGGGTCCGTATATTAAGCGTGCTTCATTTAGTTCCGTACACAACCAATACGCGAAACGAATGTAAAGTGCGAATTAGTGTAATAAAAGTTGTGGATCCTTTAATTATAATCCTATGTTGTTTCCCGTCACATATGCGTTAATGCCATCTCCCTCATTAAAATAGAGAAAGAGAAGAGTATTGAAGGCAACAAAGTTGTCAACAAAAACGTTATAGAACCCAGCAAGTTGGACGCAGTAGAGCCTATTGAGTCGATTGATAGGAAGGAAGAAATGGAAGACGAAACGAATGATCAATCAGCTAGGAATATAAAAGAGGAGCACACTGGAAGGGAAACAAAGGCGGAAGTACTAGTGGAGATGCCTAGGTCACAACACATGGGTCGATTTCCATACCCCCCCCCTTCCAAACTATTATTATACCTTAAACAAGAAATCAATGAAAAACTAATTGAGGGTCTTTGATGTGTCGTTGTGTAGGTGTTATTTATGTATAAACTTTTACTATTTATTTTATGCCGACTATACACTAAACAAAACAACACTTTTTTAATGGGACAAGTGTACCCGGTCAATTGTAGTTTTGTTGCTGAGTAGGGTGTCGATCACTAAAGAGCTGAGAGAGCGTTAATCCTAATTCTATCAGTATTTTAGTTATATAAAGGTTAAACCTTAAATCTAATGCAAAAGGAGGAGGTTTTTTTCAGCTTGTGAGACTGGCATGGTTTTGTGTAATCTAAACCCTAGGTTTTGATGACAAGTCAGCAAAAACACACACAGAAGACAAACAAACGATAGAGAAGCGGTCAAGAACTAATGTAAGGAAAACGTATCAACCATGAATAATCTGATAAAACGCAGGTTTGTTTATTTAGTGCAATGATTGTCTTATCTCGAAGGGGCATATCATTCCTAGACTTAGGCGGTACTTCTTCCTAAGACCTAGACACGCAATCTATCATAATTAGATTGCATCCGTTATAAAGCAAGCATTTGTTGTTATATTCTACTAAAGGAGATTAATATTGGTGCTCTTAATAAACCCTGCTCATGGAGACTTTACCTACTTTGCCTTAATGGTCTGTATATACTAGATAGTCATTATCTGAGTCCTACCAATTGATTAAAGAAGTATACTCGGTGGTACCAAGGTCACCTTATGGTCAACTAAGTCACAATCAAAGGGCATTAAGTAGCGTTACTATTTGTGATCCTATGATTCTAGAATATATAAAATTTCATTATGGAGGCTAGCACGTTCTCTTAGCCTACGCCAAAAACAACTACCGGAAGTTGCAGCGCATTAAAATTATTTTAGGACTAGAACCGGTTGATTGTTAGGTCGCTACTTAAGCACGTAAATTAATTTTAAATTGATAAACCATAAATCACAATTCAAGTTAATTTAAGCAATCATGATTAACAAACCAAACATTAATTTTCGTATAACATGTCTGATTACCTAAAGGTATCAGCCGATAGTCTATTGTAAAATTTACACTCGTGTTGATTATGTAACGATTAAAATATGAAATCTTAATCGAAGCGCGGTATTCGGTTGAGCGAAGATTACAAGAGTTTTCCTATGATCTTGAGGCTCTTTTCTGACCTTCTAGGCTCTTTTATTCGTCTCTTGGTCGACTTGGTGGTTTAGGGATTCACTTGCATACCTAAAACTGAGTTTAGGGTCGTCTATATATAGTGGTCTGGAAGTCGGTTCGATACGGCGTATTGATAAGCTCAATACGGCGTATTGGATAACTTGGTGTGGGCTCCAAGAATAAAATATTCAGGAACTTTTCTTTGTGCTTGATAAGGCATACAGTTGTTGTCGTACCTCATGGCCCATTTACGGGTATCGGACCTCCTCGATACGGCGTATCGGACTTATTGGGTACGGCATATTGAGCTCCTCCAGTACAGTGTATTGGGGTCCTTAGGTACGGCATATTAGGCTACTCTGGTATGGTGTTTTGTACATCTTGGGTACGGCGTATCGAGCTTCTTGGGTACGGAGTTAGGTATTGGCTGAAAGTGTGCTTTTCTTGATATTTGACCAAAGTATAATATACGACGTATATACTGATGTGGATACGGCGTATTCTTCAAAGTCAGGCAATGGTCTTTTGATTCGTCAAAGTCTTGGATACGTCGTATAGGTCTAGAATAATACGGCGTATTTGCTGTCAGATCAGTAGACTTTCTCGAACTCTTCATTTATGCTCCAAAATGTGTGCCTTTTAGCTAATCTTCACCAAGTATTCCATAATTACTGCAATTCTTAAATACAAACGATTAGGCAAACATATTCTTTGCATATTTATATAAAATGGGTTAATTACATGGGTTAACTGCATGCTTTAAAAGTGATTGTTATTTGATGGTCATCAAATATCCAACAACTTGATCCTACTTGTCCTCAAGACTTTTTTAGTTATAAGCCTTAGAAGTTTATAAAAATTTATTCTCTTAAGGATATTTTCCGTTAAAGCATTATTTGATCTATTACAAGTACACAACAAACAACCTCACAAAATAGGAAGTGAAATCACTAAATCATCAACTAATCTATGTAGGTATCTAGGAGAGGAGAGAGAGATCGTAATTGCTCGGTCGTGACGAGTAATTCTATTATAGCTTGGCAAAGATACATATCTCCTCCAATAAATGCCAAGGGAGTACACAAGTTTATAAAGCGTTATATGTGTTTTTGTATGGAAACGGCTTACGGTTTTGATCCATTCTACAATATTTCTTCCAGAATGTACCACTCAATATAGGCAGCTGGATGCACACAACATGGGCCGTAACAATGGAATAGACATGTGTGTTCGATCACATCCTCATTTGAATTTAACCAACGGTTAAGATGAAGAATGATATAGGGTAGGAACCTTCTAACTTTCACCAAAATTCGTAAACCAACGAGGCAGCTGAGACATGCATACATGGCCGTAACGACGGATGGACATGCTCGCTCGATCACCATCCTCATTCGCGTAATAAAACAGCGGGCTAATCATTTGGCTGGTGGGAAGTAAATTGTTGTTAAATAAAAATCAAAAAACAAATAGATTAAGCAGTACAAGTTGCTAGACACTTTTTCCTGACCGTTACCATGATAAAGACAACTATTTACAACGTCTTGATCATAGATCCAAAATAACAACCAAAGTTGGCGTTCCCGTAACGATCAACTTCCCAATCATCCCAAAACTTTACATACTCTACAAGGTAAGTGGCGATATCTTCCACTTTGTACAATACTCTACATCGTTGATTTTTTAGACGTATCAACGAATAATCGATCCTTTGTGTAATTCCTTCGGTAATGCTCTTCTTGAAACGATTATCTTCAAACGTTTTTCTCTCTTTTTTTGTATTTTTTCCATGTTTTACTAACTTATTCTTCAAATCTCGGTGTTGTTTCACCATCTTCACGATCATATAATTCTAGTTATTTCTTTGTTAGTTCTTCATTTTTTGGGACTCACCATTAATTGTGATGGTAGTAAAATCACATGAGCTTTGACTATGATATACATTCCCATTTGCAATGTGGAAATTTCCAACCGCACCAATGATAGAAAATGACACATTGATCGGGAAATACAAACTTTACACTTTAAGAAACTAGCAACTGTAAATTAATCTTAATCATCAATCTGGGTTTGGTTAAGCGTTGTAAGGGCTGTAACGAACTAAATAATTGGTGTAGTCTAAAGGTTTAGCTCTTCGGGGTTGTTTAGTGGAGCTCTAGTTTATTAGATGTGAGTGGATTTAGGGTTTTTATTTTTGGGGGGTTAACCCCCCCGCCCCCTCACGCCCACCCTCTTTTTTTTTTTTTTGTTTTTATTTATTTTTGTTTTTTTTTTTTATTATTTTTTTTCTTTTTTTTTTTTTTTTTTTTTTTTTTTTTTTTTTTTTTTTTTTTTTTTTTTTATTTTTTTTTATTTTTTTATTATTTTATTTTTTTTTTTTTTTTTTTATTTTTTTTTTTTTTTTATTTTTTTTTTTTTTTTTAAACTAGAGGTTAACTAACCGATGTAGTTAGTTAATAAACAACATAGATAGGCTTTTTGGGTGTAATCCTAAAAATTTACCAATGTAAACAAGTTACTCCAATTAAATCCATAATACTCATTATTGTGGTCTCGAATAGATATACCAAGCCAAGTTCTAAAGTCTACTACATCACCGACACACTCATATTTTGTGGAATTTGGGTAAATATTTAGAAACGGAAAGGCTAAATCCTCACAATATCTAACAAGGGTTATTGTGTGCGGGTTATGTAACATGTAATTTCACAAAAGTATGCTTGATTTTTTTTTAAATTTAAGCATAATTTAAGCATTTTAATGTGAAAAATAGGACAAGTAAACATTCTAATTCCACCCCCCTACTTGAATTATACAATGTCCTCGTTGTATATATAAAACATTAAATACGGGAATTAAAAAGAATTAGAATGAGAAACTCCCTTGAAATTTACTCGTAAGATTATCCAAGTTGCGTTTATGAGCAAGATTTCGTGTTGAACAGCCACCTTGAAGTTTCAAGACTCCAACACTTATGGTCTCCAGATTTTGTAAATTCTCTACCAAAATTAGTTGATATTTCTTTCACGAGGTTCTGTGTAAATTCTCAGAAAACAAATGCAATTCTATCTCCGTGTATTCGTTTGGTTAGACTCAAAATAAATACCTAAAACTGTACAGGAAGTCGATACACCGTATCCATACCCCAGGATACGCCGTATTAATGCCTACATACGTTGTATTTATTATTGAATTAAGTTGTATAGACTGAGCTAAAAATAAGACTGGTAACCTACCAAAAACTCCCGTCACATCACCATACCTAAAACCGAAACATTTAAATATACGTCCTCCTTATAGTCGATACGCCGTATCCATGGGGTTTGGATATGCCGTATAGACAGTCTGGGAAGATAGACTCGATACAAATTGAAAATACATTCCGGGTTGTCTCCCGGCAAGCACTTTTGTTTACAGAAAAGTCTTTAAGTTAGACTTGCCCTAATTTAATCCCATCCTTATAAAACAATTTAGGGTTCGAACGGGATGCCAAATGGAATACGAATTTCTTGATTAGGAAAATGAATGACATCCCTTTGTTAAGATGATTCCAAGTCATGATATTAAAATTTAATCCTTGATAAAAGTTTTAGTATTGAAAAATTTATTAAATTTATCATGACTTATTTCCAAAAGCTTATTTGACCCATGTGCATAGGTACCAACATCGGTATTTATTACATTAGGTAATGGTTTGATAGATAAATCCCCCGAAGAGTGTTTAATATCGACTTTATCATTATCATTGTCCGTATCCGTTTTTAATTCATCGGGATAAATTACGTTAAAAGGAAATAGATCATTAAAGTTTAAAATGTTTTGTTCCTCTTCATCACATTCGGACAATGATGTTTCATCATTCAAATTAAATGCATCGATATGTTGAGGTTTTAAAATCGGTTCAGTTAATAAATCTGATTTAGACGTTTGAGCATTATTGTAAACAATGGCTGGAAATTCATTCTCGAAATCTTTAGAGAAGTCTAAATCATCAAAATAACTAACCGTAGGCTTGGGTGATGGAAGCAAAGGCATATTGACTTTATCATTATCATTTTCCAAATCCGTTTTTAAATTGCTGACATAAATTATTTTGTAGGAAAATGATTTTTTGTCGAAAATTACTGTGCAATCTTCATCGTCGAATTCGTCAAACGATATTCTAAAGTCAATTTCATCGTTAAGAGAACTTACCGTAGGCTCACACGAAAGTGTTGTTTCAGATGTTAACATGTCGTTAAAGACTATAGCTGGGAATTCAGTTTCAACATATCCGAGGTCGTGAACTTCTTCATTATCCCAGATCTTACCATACGTAGCAGTTTCCCAGTTATACACCTTACCATGCCTACGAGCTTTTTCTTCCTGAAGTCTGATATACTCTTCCATGGTAATGTTGGGGTTGTCCATTTTAACCTGTAATAAATTCACTAGGAAAGAGAATGGTCAAATAGCCTAATACGTCGTATTTAGCAAAACTGAATACGCTCTATTAATGTTTAGAGTCGAATATGCTGTATTGGTTTAGAAGAAATTTATACGCCGTATCCAATAAATTGAATACGCCGTATTCTGTATTTGACTCAGAAAATTACAAAAGACTGAAATAGTGCATAAAACACACAAACAGTTAATATACAATGCAGAAAAATTAAACACACAAAACAAACACACAAATATGTAACTTAATCTAAACTAAACTAAAACACTAATAAATAAGAATTAAACAACTTCACTCCCCGACAGCGGCGCAAAAAACTTAATGTGTCGTTGTGAGGTTGTAATTTATGGTAGTTCAAGTTTTAAATTTATATTTAGCCGACTTAACCTAAAACAACACTTTAACAGACAGTGTACCCGGTCAAGATGGAGTTTCGCGGTAAGTAGGGTGTCGAACATAAAGAGCGAGAAATTTAACCTTATATTCTATCAGTATTTTATTCTAATTAATTAGTCTAGTTAATTCTATGTTATTTCTAATTAATGTTAAACCTATACTAAACCTGGTTCTATTGATAAAGGAGGGGTTAAGCCTGAGAGACTGGCACATGTTTGATGGTGACTAAAATCAATTCAATATACAATAAGCATGCAAGAAGATAATCAGAAGATAAAAGAGCAGTCAAGCCAAATGATAGAAAACTATATTAGCCATATTAAATTTGATTAAACGTTGGTTTGTTTATTTAGTGCA
>BQNB010182844.1:0-10649 GCA_026074375.1 Tanacetum coccineum | reverse complement strand
ATCTTTGTTATTTTGGATTCTTCCAAGGTAACAAACTCTTTATATCATAAAGAATCGATCAAGGCATGGGATCAACAATGAGGGAGGTCCAGTGCCATAGTTAGATTGAAAATCCCATCTTAGTAAGGAAAAGCGATAATAGCATTAGACAAAACTAATAATACTGTTAGTATAAATATTACGGTATTTAATCTACACAGTCTCGTTTGTTTTGTTGATGACAAACATGTAACTTAATACATAACGTAAAATTATACAACTTACTCGTAATCATATTTTGTTTAAATATACATCAACACATCTCCACGTCTCGAGTCATCATATGTTAGAACACAGATTCGTACATGTTTGTTATGTTGCATTATGATCAAACCTCATTTCACATTTTTCATTTACAAGTATTTTTATACAAATGCATCACTTTTATTTTTACACTAAAATTTACGTCTAAATATATATTTTATTTGAACAAGTAAACAAACTTCATTTTCTCTTTAGCAATAAAGTTTTCTTGCACACTTGCTAAAATACATTTTATTTTTACAAGTACACAACTAGACTTTTAGACATTTTACAAAGCTTACTTACACATTTTAATATATACAAGCGTATTTTTTATTTTAAGAAAGTGAAAATACTTTTTTATCTCATGCATGACCTAATCCACAATCTTATCATATCTAAAAAAGATCTTCCAAGATTACATAATTTTTTTGGGAAGAATTGATATTTAAAAATATATATATATCGGAAAGGGTTCTGTGGTAGCCGGTACCCTTCTGAAATGGTTTTGCGAGAACCGTAGGAGGAGCCTACTTGGTCATCTTGGCCTATAAATAGAAGTATCTTGCCAAAACAATTTGGTTGGGTCAGTCACTGAGCCCTTCAGTTTGTTGGGTCAGTCACTGAGCCCTTCAGTCTCTTGGAAGATTTAAACATAAAATCGCCCAAGTATAAACAAGCTGAACACGGTTCAGCTTGAGGCAGCTGAAGCTCTTCACGTACTTAAACAGCATCTTCAGTTCAGTTTAGGTTGCGAAACAGAAACTGGCGAAGGCATTACCAAGAGCTTTACTTTTACAACAAAGTAACAATTGAGAAGTGTAAACAAGCTGAAGACAAGCATCTTCACTTCAGTTTTGGTTGATGAACAGAAACTGAAGTGAGCCTTAGCAAGAGCTTCACTTCTACAGTGAATCGAGCTTTATGCCATTTATTTTGTTGTAATTCAGAGTAAGAAGAAGCCGTATTGCTCACATACTTCTGATCAAACGTAGGCTATTTTTCTATCTAAATAAGGGGAGATTGTTAGGCCAATTTAGTGCCTAATTGTCCCTTGTACAGGATTTGTATGAAAAATATCCTAAGTAGTTAATTAAGTCGTTGAACATATTTATGTTCAGCGACTCATCCTCAAGTAGTCCTTCAGAGTCTGAAGAAATAGACTCGGCACAAACTGAGGCGGTTCTCGGCGAGTGAAGAAAGGTCTAGGTCAGGATGATGGAGTTAGTAAGTGTTGATAAATAGCTTACTAACTCCCTGAAGACTATTTCTAAAAGTATACAACCTTAAAGATTGACATTGGCGAGAACTTCCTAAAAGCTAACCATAAAAGAAGACATAATGTACAAGAGTGGTTACTTGTACTTTATTAAAGCTAAATGTTTTACCTTTCCCATAAATGTTAAAGAAGAAAAGAAAGACAAAAGTACAAGCAAATAGTTAAAATAACTATTGCTTTTGCACTATGACGTTAAGTGCACATTAGTGCAAAGTGAAAAGCTAGAAAGTGCACATAGGACTTTAGTTCACAAAGCTTCCAAGAGAAGCTTCACTCTTTCTTTAAATACCAGGTTGTAAGAATGAGATAGTATCCATTCCTAAATATTACACAAAAATACCTTAGGCTAAATGGTATTAGTTGATAGGTTTGATCCTCTCCTAGAACTCACAAAATGAAGATGCTTGTGGTTCATATTAGGAGAGTTTATTTGTCATTCAATCCAGTTATTGTTCCGCCAACAACCGGGTATAATTCTTTGATTCATTTCTAATAAGAATTAAACGTTGAAAAGTACAAATTGTGTTATTAGTATCTTTATCAGGTCTCGTTGTAATATATCAGATATTACATGATTTTAGGGACAATAGATTTTCCACACTAAAAACACATTTTTCCACCATTTTACACACATTTAGATCAGTAGGAATGCATCTATAAAACTTCATGATCATAATGCTTCTAACTCTCATCTTATTGTAAGCGTACACCCAAAATGATCCTCCAAGCATACATCCAAAATGATGATCCACCAAAGCAAGCCTATAGATCTTGCCATTCCTATCGACCATAAAGCATACACAAATGAATATCTACAAGATTGATGATCTTATTCATCTTCATCTATTTGTAGGCTTTCTATTAATGGAATTTCATTTAGATTAGGCATTCATATCCATTAGACACATTTGTCTTAGATCATCATTTTACACACATTTGTATCATCTCTTTGTATCATTAGATTTAGATTAGATAGTTTATGTGCTTGTGCCATAAAACACAAGGTTTGTTATGTTGGGCCATAAAACATAACGAGTTTGGGTTGGTTCTACCCGGTGTGTAAGAACCCGATATTTAGCTTTGTACCGGAAAAAGTGTAAGCGACGTTGTGTAAGGTTTTCTCCGCCGAGAAGGGAGCTTGTTGATCTAGTGGAATAAATCTCGAGTTTGGTACTCGGGGAGTGGAGTAGGGAGGAGAGGAGCTCTATGACCGAACCACTATAAACCATCGTGTTCGGTTTGCTCTTTATTTTATTTACCGCTCTCTACTTACTTATGCTTATCCTTGTGTTGTAACTTGTTGTTTATGCTTGTGTTGTGACAACTTGCTTATTCTATTCTTTCCATTATTCATATAGTCATATACTATAATTGATACTTTTAATATTACGTCAAGTTTGTTCGGGTATTTGATACAAAAGTTTTAAGATTTTAAACGGAAACGTATTCACCCCCCTCTATGTTTTCCACAAAATGTTAGGCTCCTTTCCATCACATCCATTACAACTCATATCCAACCCATATCTAACTTGTGGAAAACTAGAAGGGGGGAGGGTTGAATAGTTTTCCCTTTTTTTAATTTCAATTTAAAATTCGTGTTTGTTAGATCTATGAGTTAGTATATACATATAAACACAAATAAATATGTTATGCAATATATCTAGAAGTAAAGGATATGTGACACATGTATTTATAGTGGTTCGGCTACAAGGTCTCCTTCCTTGCCCTACTCCACTCCTCGAGTCACCTACTCAAGAGTTCGAATTCACTAGACACCAAAAACTCCTTCAAGTGGCGGAGAAGCTTCACAACGTCGCTTACCCTTTACCCGGTACTAAGCTAAACACCGGGTTCTTACATGGATGAACCAATCCTACATTCCCTTACCCTTTATACGGTACTAAGCTAAATACCGTGTCCCAATATGGAGGAACAAAACCCCACAATGCTTACCCTCTACTAGGTGCCAAGCAATACACCAAAAACTAACAAAGGTAGATCTATCCTTAAATATATTATCTAATACAATATATTTTCCCAAACTTAAATGCTCTTAACACAATCATGACACCCAACTTGATTGACTATGATGATGAATGATGCTTTAAGGTCTGTAGATAGATCTTCATGTGATGAGAGATATTTGCGACAAGTAAACCTTGATGCTTGATCTCGTATGCAAAAGTCGGCAAAAATTCTCCTATTAAGAAATTCACCAAAACTCTAAAATGAAAAGAAACATGATCAAAGGATCAGATGTTAGCTGAATATGAGAAGGAAAAGCTAAGTGAATGGATACTTAAAACAAGAGAAATGACTAGGTATTTATAGGCTTGAATTTTACTGTAGCACGGTTCTGCCGGTTCCATTACCATAATGGAACCGGCCCAGTGCAAACCAGTAGAACCGGCTAACACTGTAGCCTGGTTCTTGACGGTTCCATCTACTTGATGGAACCGGCTAATGCAACTGGAAGGAACCGGCTAGTCTGACACAAAATCCGAATTTAGATTGTAAAAAATCTTTTTCTAGATTTGTTGTGATGTCATGCATGATGTATTAAACATTTTATTTTGTTTCTTTATAAAAACACTTATTTAAAGGAATGAAAATACTTTGTTAAATTAAATTTACAAAGCATACATTTTTATTCTAAAAATGTATTTATGTGTGTTTTGATAAGAGACACATGTTTTATAAAATAGTATGATGTGTGAGATAAAAGACAAGTAATAATAGTATAGTTAGAAAACTATTGGTTTAAAACTAATAAACTTTATTTTCTACTTCCGATGATTTTATGTTTTGTTATCGACAAAACATAGATAGATCGTAAAATATAAGTAAACGTTTTTACGGTTTATTTGTATTAACAATCTCCCCTTTTTTGTTGATGACAAAACATAAACTTATTGGAAGTAAACTATAAAATTTATAAGTTTTAAATTGGAGTTTTTACTTCCTTCTCCCCCTTTTTGTCAAAACAGAAAGAGCGTCGAAGAAAAACTAACCTAAGAAAAATGCAATGAAATGTAGTAAGTATGAGTTGGACTAACTAGAGCGGAACCAAGGTTGATTCGTAAAGAATCAAATGCGAGTATGCAAAATGATAGATGTTAGAAGAACCGACAAAAATCGAAACCAAAGTTGATTCATAGAGAATCAAATCCAATGCTCCTCCTTGACGAGTGCTCCCTCTAAATGGGATCGTCAAGGAATCCAAATGAATTGAGAAAGCTACAAGGAGACATGTTAGTAATGCATAGTAATGTAAAAGTAAATGTGTTCCCCCTACAGAGGAAGAAACCTGTATAATAGTACTATTAAGAATTACGAGAATGAAAAAGAAAAGAGAGAAAGAGAATGATGTTCTGAGCTGCCGGTTCCATTCGGTTCCATTCATAAAAGGAACTGGCTTCCAAAAGTGAATGGAACCGGCCGACCTGCAAAAAAGTCAGTTTGACCGAATTTTGGCGGGAAGCAATTCATTCAAATAAAACACTATATATGTGCCAAACCAAACAGTATACTGATTGATTTGCCAAACATTAAAGTACAAGAGATCCATGATCAACAACAAGTAATCAAACATACAATTATTATAACATCAAGAACATTTCAATCATGAAGTAAAAATACATTGATTTAGATCAATAAAACTAAAATCACGATGAAGTTCTAACTAGACTAATCTTCCAAAGCCTAAGGTCTCATTAAGCTTGCCAAATCATCTTATGGTTTTTTAGTTGGAGTAATGTTGAGGCATTCACGGATAATGGTTCAACATAAACGCTCATTTCTTTTTGGAGATTAAGATGAGGTTCCCTGTTCCTTGACAATGGGACATGATTGTTCTTGAGCTAGAAGGAAGCATAAGTGGTCCTCCATCCTAGGATTGGTCAAGAGAGTATGTTAGAATTAAAAGACTTCAAGATGACTTGAAGTTACTATTGCTAAGGTTGGTGTTACGCTGCTAAAGCGAAAGTTAGTGCTGTTCATTACTTAATGAAAAATAGCTAAGTAGCTAGTATTAGCTAGTTCATAGTATTGCTAGTGTAACTTAGTACTTTCTTGCAGGGTATATTAGTACTTCTAGTTACTACTGCTATTTTATATGTTTAGTACTGCTGGTAAAGATTGAAGAAAATATTCTAAGTAGTTACTACTGCTTGTACACAGTTAATGCTGCTGGTGTATAAGTTACTACTGCTGGTGCTAAGTTAATGCTGCTAGTACAAAAGTTACAACTGCTCAAAGATTAAGACTGTTGAAAGAGTTTCTACTATCAAAAGAGAATGGATAAAGACAGAAGAAAGGATAAAGATTGATTAGAGATCAAGATTACTTACGTGATAAGTATGAGTTATTTATAGAATAGATCATAGTGAATATTCTAAGTTTTAGGAATATATTGTAAATCGACTAGGACTCCTTGGTGTATAAAAGGAGGTCCTAGGGCATAGAGTTTGCTATCCAGCAAAAGAAAACCTTTTGAAGTTGTTTATTTAATAAACCATAATAAATCTTTGAATTTTGGATTTAAAAATACAACAAGATCTTGCCAACTTTGTAATCACGTTTAAAGAAAATAAAATAAAACAAACCTTGTGCCACCTTTTCTTACTTTTATCATATGGGTTTTATAACTTAAAACCTTTCTCGTATTGATCGCTACTCCAGAACCAGTTTCGAAACCTGAAACCAAACTTCGATATCTCGAACGACTCGAAACCTCGATCTAGAACTCGATCTTCGGAGACCACGACTAACCCGTCACATATAACCCGTCACCAGTTTTTCCTTTGTACCTTCTTTTCTTGCTCTAGTTTAATAAACATTTGAGTGTAAATATTCCGTATGTGTGTTGGTGCCACTCGGCATTAAGGGATCATAACCCTTTGCTGAGGTCTTGTTGGAGTAGTTCTTGATTCGTGGTTCCGCTCTAGAAACCGGTTTGTTAGATTTCTTCCTACAATAAATGGCTCGGGTTGAGCACTCATCCTACTTCTAGAGAGATTGATTAGAGGGAAAGATGGTTCAAAGTCCATAGGTGTTTGTTGAGGGAGTGTTTGGGAGAAATCTTGAGAAGATGATGGTGGTGGTGGATTGGAGCTCCTAGGTGGTAGATTTTCCAAAGTGGTCAAGTAGGGGTGTGGTTCAAATAGTAAGCTAGGAGGAGTTAAGAAAGCAAGAGCTCTAGAGGCTAATGGTGATACAACAATCCCTTGAGTCGGGATCGTTTGGCTAGTTATTGGTGGTGGGATAGAGAGAAAGAGTTGTATCAAGTGTGGTGTTTAGTGTGGTGGAAACATTGTTTTGAGGTATGGGTGAGGATTCATTCAAGGAGATCTCAATTATTTCGGTTCTAGGCATTTTCCTTGGAGGGTTCTTGGTGGAAGAGTTTGCACTTGAGGCCATGAAGAGAATGATCAAGAAGAGGATTAGGGCTGGTTATTCTCAGGTTTTTGATGTGTCAAGATGGTGATAATAAGCTCAAACTAAGGTCTGACATTTCATGCATACAACACATGCACAAATGCACCCATACCTAATACTTTATGCATCCAACACATGCATAAATATCCATACTTAACCAATCACACATATAATACATACATAAATATACTTACACGTAACAATTAATAAATGTACCTTACATGTAACCAATGGCAACGAGGAGTATCGGCGTGCGTGTAGAAGCGTCATAGTTTAGGTTTTTCAAAAGACTCGACCTAGTTCCTTACAATCTTAGACTCTTGACATTACTTTGATATCTAAAATGACTACAATCCAAGTTTTGAAAACAACCTAGTTCTCTACAACCGAAGCTCTTGATACCAATCTGTAACACCCGCCCCGAGGGGCATCGGATTGCGCAGCGGAAATTAGCAATTTGGTGTTACTAAATAGCATCCGTCACCACGATAATAGAAAACGACTCAAATAAGACGTTTACCAAACATGTGTTCCAAATTATTCAGAGTTAAAAGTGCGTTAGGTCCCACAGAATCGTAACCACCGTCTATTACAAACCATGAAAAACATATTGTTTTCAAATAAAAGACATTGTTTTAAACACCACATGAGATATTGTTTTTGAAAGACCGGAACACACAAGAAGTCTTTCCATAAAATCCATCACCATACACGCACGACACCTCCACGCCATCGTTGCCTTCAGCCTTGGTTACCTGGGATAAAACATGTTTAAAACGTCAACAACAAAGTTGAGTGAAATTCATAGAGTTTAAATAAATCAATAAATAAAAACCTTTGAACACATTATTAGTTCTCGGGAAAACAAAGCAACAAATGCAATGTATAGTAACTTCTTTTCTTTCGCGCATTAAGCTCATGACACCGAACGTTAACAATACATATGGCATTTCATATGTTAAAGTGCCCCAAACTAGGTATTATTGTCATATACCTTCTATATTTCTAATAACAAAATGTCCGTTTGACAGGGTGTTTACAAGGATTCAAACACCGGATAGGGCCGTCAAACCCAATAGATCTGTTTAATGCATTAGCGTTCACACATTATAGGCGATTGACGGTTCATGAATTAAGGGACATCGACAATAGCAACTTATGCGGAAACAATCTCATATCAAGTCTAGCATACCGTAAATCATATGTGTTCGATTTTATAAAACAAACATGTATCCCCCTCGCGGGTTTAAAACATTTAAAATAGTTCAAAAGCGAGGCTATGAACTCACCTTAAGCAAAAGATCTAAATCAATCAATCAACAAGCACAATAAGCTTCATGTCTCAAACGCGACCTATATAATACATATATGGCGGCACGTGACTAAAACTATATTAAATTATATAATGATATATATACCACTATTACGTATACACAATTATATACTAGAATCTCCAAGTGCGACGCAAAACGTTTCGCTTGACATATTCATCAATTATTACAACATTTGTTTCCATTTTTAGAAAGTTTGTCGAAAGTAAGGATAATATAATCCAAACTTAGCATTTCATCTTAATTTAACTAACATTACGAACCCTTTACTTGTTACAAACTATATTCAAAAGTATACGCAAGTTTGACTTTCAAAAGTCAAACTTCGTAGTTGACTTTTTACCCAAAAATGACCCAAACTTGACTCGGCCGTAAAATCTTCATTTTTAGGAGTTACAAGGTCTACCTTATATCAAAACAGACCTTAGAACATCCTTTATCATAATCAAAAGCCTAATTTAGATTTCAAAACTTTTGTCAAACTTTCTGGTCAACAAAAGTCAACACAAAGTCATACAAAAATTCATTTTTGTCAAATTCCAATTATTCCAACATGCTTAACTAGCTTAAAAACATGTACTAAAACCATCAAACATATATTCATATTTGTAACACTTTCAAATTGATTTTGCACTTAAATCATCTAGCTATAATCACATATATGTAATAACCATCTAATTAATCAAACAAGAAACATAAACAAGTGCTCAGAAAGCCAGAAGAAAGCTCAAATTTTGTTTCCCCCTTCCTTTTGAAATCAAAAGAACCACAAAACCAAATCCAAACCCTTTTCAAATTAAACCACTTTAATATAACAACAATCTAACACCCCTAAACACTTTCTTATATACCAAATCACTAGAAATTAACCAAAAACCCAACTTCTTAAATACTTAGTGCATGTAAGGTTTTATTAGTGGGATTTGTAGATGATTGAACAAGGATTAATATGGTATAAACGGATTTAAATGCATGTAAGTAATAAATTTTTGATTATGATTTATGTGTGTGTATGTTTTCGAACGGCAAGGAGGAGGGGAGAGGGCAAGAGGTTGAAATTTTTTGTAAAGTGTTTAAATGGAAGTATAAGGCTCCCTTTTATAGAAGTAAACTTTGATCAATTGGCAATTTAGATCCCTCCTTCTCATAAGTCCTTGCAAGTTTAATACAAATTGGTTATATTTCCATTACTTAGCCGACCAAACACGGGTAACATCACGTTAATAAATATTTTTAAATCCGTCCCACTAAATATAGTTTAAAACCTTTAATAAAATGTTAAACCTCGTAAAACACGACCTTTAAATATGGTTTTTACAAAAACTCAGGGAAACGACGAAAAATACAAAATTAACATATTTACGCTCTCAGAGCAATAAAATATATTTTTTTGACTTTCTTAAATGCTAAAAACAAATAGAAACTAAATCACGGAATGAAATTCACTTAATAATTGGAAATTCTCATCAACCACATATAGCATAACGACTATAATTATTTACGTAATTAAAATAACTATCTTAGCTAAGGATAGACGTTGACCTGAAACTCGGGTTGTTACATCAACCCTAAGCCTTATCATACAAACCTATATTTACCTTTATAAACTTGTTACTCCTTAGCTTTAACGGTGGAGATGTGTATCCTTGCCAAGCTTATGATAGAATACTCGTCATGACCGAGCAATTGAGCAAATTCGTTACATGTTACCACATAGATCAGTTGAGTGATTTGAGTGTTCTCATCTTCCTATTTCGTGAGGTGTTTGGTTGTGTACTTGTAATGGATCAAATAAATGCTTTAACGGAAAATATCCTTAGGGATACATTTTTATAAAATTCTAAAGGCTACTTGAGGACAAGTAGGATTCAAGTGGGGGGATATTTGATGACATCAAATAACGTCTATTTTATAGCATCATTTATCCTATGTAATTAACCCATTTTGTATAATTATTGCAAAGAATTGTTTAAATTTGAGAATTGCAGTAATTATGGAGTACTTGGTGAAAGTTGATTAAAAGGCACGAAGATATTTTAAAGATTACTGTTCTGATAATCAATACGTCGTATCCATCAAGAAAGGTACGGCGTATCTGTGCCTGCACTCACCAAAGACCACGAAGGAAACAAGAACCAATACGCCGTATCCAGAAGAAGGCAATAGGCCGTATCCAAGCTATATGGAAATAAAATATTCTGGAAGATATCAAACGTGGTCCAAGAAACCCCTGATACGCCGTATCCAAGACTTTGGATACGCCGTATCAACCATATTCCAGACCCTATAAATAGAAAACTCAAAAATGAGTTTTAAGTGTG
>BQNB010182843.1:2093-12461 GCA_026074375.1 Tanacetum coccineum | reverse complement strand
TATTAAAGTGAAAACTGTTAATGGGGAAGTTCAGTTACAAGCCCTGGTGGATAAGAAGAAGATTATCATAACTAAAGCAACTTTAAGAAAAGATCTTTAATTGCAAGATGCTGAAGGAGTTGATTGTCTGCCAAATGCTACCATTTTTGAGGAACTTACAAGAATTGGGTATGAAAAACTTTCTCAGAAGCTTACATTTTATAAGGCTCTTTTCTCCTCAATGCAAGTTTTTGATTCATACTATTCTGCAATGCCTAAGTGCTAAGACTACTGCATGGAATGAGTTTAGTAGTACTATCGCATCTTCAATTATCTGCTTAGCCACAAACCAAAAGTTCAACTTTTCCAAGTATATTTTTGATAGTATGGTGAAGAATGTGGATAATGTAAACAAATTTTTGATGTATTCAAGATTTGTACACGTGTTTGTGAATCAACAAGCTGGTGATATGTCAAATCATAAAAGGATTTATGTTACACCCTCCCACACCAAGAAGGTTTTTAGGAACATGAAAATGGAAGGAAAAGGTTTTTCTAGAAGAGTCACACCCTTATTTCCAACCATGATGGTACAAGATCTAGAAGAAATGGGTGAAGGTTCAGCAAGTCCAACTGATCCCCATCACACACCCATCATTACTCAACCATCAACATCTCAACCCCAAAAGAAACAAAAACCATCCCCTAGCACTTAAGGTGCTTAGCCACTCATACTACAGATAACATAAGAAATAATGAAGGAATTCCTGGATTGAATAAACATTATGCTCTTACAAAATGAATGATGAATGTTTAATATAAATAATGAATTAAAGAGTGATTTCTCCCTTGGACTGATGAATGTGGCTGAATTCTTTCTCCTATAGAAGCCTTAGATGATCTCTCAGAACTCCCTTGTGTTGAATGATACCAATGTGAAATTTTTGGGCCTCTATTTATAATTTATGAACCAACTACGGCGTAGTTGTAAGTGTGGAACTACGCCGTAGTTTTGCGACTCAGCTTTTCCTTTAATAGCAATATTTAACTACAGCGTAGTTGTAAGGGTGAACTACACCGTAGTTATGCCTAAGCACGCATGTCTTTGATGTCTCATGATAACTATGGCATAGCTAAAGATATGGGCTACGCCGTAGTTCCTTCTATGCCTTGGTCATTCTTTAAACTACGGCGTAGTTAAAACGAGGAAACTACGCCATAGTTTTCTCATGGAGTCCGTGCTTGGTGCATTTGTGCATTCATCGATCCAATTCCCGTGTCTTTTCGCTCCAAGGCTCATAATTTCCTACAAGTGAAATATAAAGCAATTAAGTATATATGTCAATCAGAATTATAATAGTTATGAGCATTTCAATAGGGATTTTGATACATAAAAGTATAAACTATCTGAAGTTATAATTTATACCATGGATGCCCCACCGTTGTCGGCGCACGCTGACATGACGCATCTCCAATAATAGATATCATCATCGCCTGAAATTGGATACTACATAAAAATATACCATCGTTTTAACCGGAATATTGTTAAAAGTGTGTCATATAAATACTCAAGGCGCGCAAGAAACGCCCGTCATTTCGTCTGATGGTTTCAACTGGGCGGAAATTTATGAAGCACACATCGATACTTTCCAAGGATCAAATCTATGTTCAACCAATCAGCCAACGTAAAAACAACTTGAATTTCAGTAGAATACATCACAACGTGTGGCGCTAAAATGCATCATTGCTGGTTGATCATTTAAAAACAGAGTTGGTCATTAGAAACAGATAGTTCATTATTATGGGATGATCATTTGAACAATACCATCCAACGATACACCTAGAGTCATACGTGAGTCAACAAATAAGTTGGTAGACAATCATGAGTAAGTGGGAAAAAATATTAGGGGACTATAAAAACCTGAATGGCAATCGTGACATAAAATGAAACTGCAGGAATTGGAGATCATTCAAAGACTGTGTCAGTGTAAGTTGGTAGAGGATCAAACCAAAGAAAACTTCGGAGAACCAAACAGATCAAGTCAAACCAAATACCCCATTAGGCCTCGCGAGTCGAAGACAGACCAACCGCATAAGAAAGGCGAAGGAAAAACAATATGCAAAGTTGTACGTCTAAGTGTTTAGAAAAATTGTGGCATTGTAGGCATTGATGTTAGTGTGAAAAGTATGAGAGAAGTAGTATAGAAGTTGTATGACTAGATGCTACGGGTGTCAACGAACGCCCCCTTGCATCCACGCACACAACCTCAAGCCTATTTATCCGACCCTTCACACACTGACATCGTCACACGTACGGAATGGTTAATCAAATATTGTAAACATTAGACGCACAACTCCATTTGTAAGTAGGCTTAGCCTCCGAAAAATGAACGTCGCAACCCACAAAAGACCCACGAAAAACATAAGTACATAATGTACTTTAGAACAACAGATGCGTCAGAGCATACTTCGGAAGAGTCGAGATTTGTGTGTAGTGTATGAATGTGTGTGATAGATAACGGAAAAAAGAAAGAAAAAGTCGGCCCAATATTTTTAGCCGAGACCCAAAAAGAACAAATAGCCATGACAATTAAAATGTATCTTTCAAAAGGTAAAATGAGTGTTGATTGCCGTGGTCCTCAACACAATTATATATCATAAAACCAAATACTCCAAAACCTCCCCAAACTAATCCTTTAAAAGTAGCAAAGTCTTTTGTGGGAAAAGTTAAGAAATCACAAGTTTTAAATCACCCTGTTTTCTCATTTTTTTAATGTTTTTCCATTTTTATGATTTTCGTAATTTCCAACTTACAACTTATTCATGGGTACATAATGTTATTGCTTTCATATTCCATGATAACTTTGAGGATCACGAACAAAAAGCACAAAAAGTGTACCAGAATAGATAAATTTTATCGTCCCTAACTTTTACATTTCACCAATCCAAGCTTAAAAACAAGATCAATTCAAAACACAAGTTATGATGCTAACACTTGTTCATAAAATCTAATTGGTGTATTACTTCTCCTCCTTTATTCCTAATTTTGTATCTCAAGATTTTATTTAAGTCATATACCCGAAGGCTCTTTAAGACTTTATTTCGATACTTATTAATTCCAAAAATAAAGCGTAACGGTTAAAACGCAATAATTAGTTCCTAGCCCTTTTCAAAAGATCAATGTCATCAAAATAAGTCAATCGAGGCTACCAAAATATTGGCTTTATATTAGGTTACTCTAAGCAAGGTACCATTCCATGTCATATACCCTAAGCTCTTTTAAAGACGTAAATGGACCACATCTTATTTGCACCATATACCCTAAGGCTCTTTAAAGGTACAAACAAGTACAAAATTAACAACAATATCCCATCTCATATACCCTAGCAAGCTCTTTTAAGGATAAAATAGAGGCTATAAATTTCACTTATTAATTTTACTTACCCCAGTATACCCTAAAGGCTTATTTAAGGATAAGCCAAATAATTATCATGTGATACATATAGTATGCCAAATTAAGTATTCCTGATGTATACTTATCTTAATCACAAAGGAACTAAAGAAAACTTCTATGAACTAATTATTAACCAAAAAACCGCACAACTTTATTTATTAAACATTATACAAAAAGTGAAACAAACTAATGGAGAAAAAGCCACAATTTAACACTTAGAGCTCTTAGAAATCCAACTATTCCACACGTTTTAGCATCAAAACTTATTATTCGGTACTCTAATCATCTTTTGTTCTTCACAATTTAAAATTTTCTAAGAAATAAACTCGTGTAATATACCTAATAAATCGATCTTTGCATATTTAAAATTAATTATGGAAACTTGCAAAATCTTGACTTTTTCAAGCAGACTTGCTTTTTATAGCTCCTTTTATAAAAGATTCTAGTAAATTTCAAATCTATCCGACGTTAAGGAGAAAGCTAAGATATAAATACCGTATCGGGTCAAATTACTTAAGTTGTACTCACCAACGGAAAGCCTACAATCGTGTCAAAAAAAACACTATTATCAACTATAATAATTATTTTTCCATATATATTTAATAAAATAAATAAAAATATAAAATATAACAGATAGACTAATATATAGAAATATATAAAAAAATATAAATAAATAAAATATAGAAAATAATATATATAAACCTAAAAAATTTAAAATTTATCCGTGAGAAAACAGGTCCGTTAGAACAACGAGAAAAGGTAGGTAAGAACATATTGAAGATAAACATCCACCCCATACTAAAAGTAAATATTGATCCTCAATGTTTCCCTAGTCATAAGCTTAAAACCCATACATAAACTCAACAAAGTCGAATGCATAATTATTGAGCATGGAGAAAGTATCACAAAAAACTTAAAAGCTTGTTTAGCAAGAGGCGTAAAAGGATAAATGTTAATCGAATAATAATCTAGAAGTAGATTTCCCCAAACTAAAAAGGCAAGCAAGCAAGGAAAGCTCGAGTGAACCGGGACAAAACACCGAACACGAGAGTCTTCAAAAATTTTGGGTCAATCCTACAAACAATCACAAGCACAAACAACAAGAATCGGAAGAGTACAAGCCTCCTCACATCACATTAGAAATAAGAAAGAAGAAAGATGGATAAGCATGGGGTGCCTCCCACGAAGCGCTTTGTTTTTGGTAACCGAGTCACATAGCTTGACTCGATCCCCGCATTTAGTTGTCCATGGGGATGAAACAAGTGGAAGAGCAAACTTCCATTTGACTTTCAAATGCCACCGGCTCAAGAGAAGAAAAATGAAAAGCGTAGATGCCAGGGTCAAAAATGGTGTCCTCACTCCCGAAGGAGAAAACAATTGTGAAGAAAAGATAATGGCGATCCTTAGAGGATAATCTCACATATGATGGAGAAAAAAATTTCTCCATAACCCCGGGGTCGAAAACTTTGTCCTTGGTCATCAAATCATCATTATCAGGTTCATCCTTTAAGCTTCTTGGGTCATGATCTAAAAACACCTCGGGGAAGAGATTATGGGTGGTGTTATGCAAAATCTCAAGAACGTCTCCCTCCGAGTCATTATAAGCGTCCATAAAAGCATCAATCTTATCAATTTCGCCTCCTGGGTCGAAACACTTATCCTCATCGAAAAGAGGTGTGTTAAGTAAAACTGGCTCATCAAAATTAGAAACATTGGAGTCCTTGCTCTCGACATCCTCTAATATCTCTTTAAAAAGAGGATTAATGTCACTAGAGTTGTAATTGTCATCAAATTCAAAAAGAGGGTTTGAATAAACTTGAAAATTTTCTTCTTGAACATCCTCCTTAAGAAATGACTTGTCATCATCGTCATCTCCCGGTGGAGGTAAACAAGCTAGAGCAGGTTCGTCGGTGAACCTCTCGGGATTAGTATCAATCGTAATCTTGGGTGAAAAATCTGTTGATGGATCATGGTTAAGCAACAATTCAATTTCTCTAAGACCGGATTTAAAATCAACATCCTCATTTCCCGGTGGAAATGGGTCAAGAAGAGCGAGTTCATCGGCGAACTCCTCAAGAAGAGAATCGCTAGTCTCAAAAGATACGAGACTAGGACGAGAATCAGAAAGCGGAGTGGTACTGCCACTCGAGAAATGATTTGATTTTTTTAATTTTAATACTTCTCCAAAACTATCCTTGCATGAGACATCAATGAAATTAATCATTTTAATTGATTCGTTTGCATGCTTTTGAGGATGCATATCGACGTAAAAAATTAATCGTTCATCCCCGTTCCTTAAGATAAGATCTCCTTCGTACACATTAATTAAGGCACGACCGGTCCTCAAAAAGGATCTCCCTAAAATGAGAGGAACCCGAGGATCGGCTTCAAAATCAACAACAACAAAGTCGGTAGGAAAATGAAAACTCCCAACTTTGACAAAGACGTCTGATAAGTGCTTAATTACACATATCTTTTACCTCTAAAAACGAGCTTAATTAACCAAAAACAGACAAAAACTGCCAAATATATGTTTGTTTTGCATTTGTATTGTGCAGGAAGTGGATATCAACAAAAAGACAGAAAACCAAGCCAAAATGACAAAACTGAGCATGGAATGGAAAAGACTGTGCAAAATCAAGGCCAAAGTCCAAAAATGACAAAGTCAGAGTCAATACTGAAGAATACTATTGAATGCAATCTTAACCCATCTATGGCCTGAAAGCCCAAGTAGAATATTTTATGAAGACTGTGAAGACCAAATGGGCCCTCAATCAATTACAACAGCCCATTTGTGTGCAATTGACAAAGACTGTGAAGACTTTGAAGGCCCAATCCTAGCCCAGTTACAGCCAATCTCAGCCATTGTACACACAAAACCCACTTCATAACCTTATTGGGCTTGAAAAAGCCCAATAACATAAGCCTAACCCTTATTGGGCCCAGACACACTCAATTGGGCCCAATACAAGCCCAATAGCCCAAAACATCTTTTTTATAAAACATAAGGACCAAAAATGTAAATTTTAAAACTTTGTTTTATAATTAAAAATGAAAAAATAAAACTTTAGGGGCTAAAATTGCCAAGTTTGAAAGTTCTTTTATAAAGAAAAATAGAAAAATAAAACACAAGGGCTGAAATTGCAATTTTTCAAAAATACTTTTTACCCTTTTTTAGTTATAAAACAGCAGGGACCATTTTTGCAATTTGCCCTAACTCTTTTTCTCTTTTGTTATAAAAACGCAGGGACCAACCCTGCCACTTTCCAAACTTTGTTATAACTAAAATTCGGGCTAGAAAGAAAGTGAAAAGAGAAGAAAAGGTGAGGGGCTGTTCTTGCCTCTTCCCCAATCTTCTCTTTTAAACCTGTAACCCACCCCGTACCTTAAACCACTCCCGCCAAAACCCATACCACCCCTTTCCCCACGTTTTCTTGCAAAACCACTCTCCCACGTACCTTTCCAGCTCACCCCTACTCATTCCCACCTTACCCTGCCCCTATAACTCTCTCCCTGGCACAAACACTCAACCCCGAAGTCCCCTTTAATGGTGAGATGGTGTCCAGAGCAAACCAAGGGCTAGGATTGCTTGGGAAGCATTGTGCTCTCACAACAAACTCGTCCCAAGTCTTTTTGGCCAGTATAAAAGAGCCAAGACCAAGCCGAAGTCAAGGGCACTTACTTTTTTATGTTTTTAGCTTAATTGTAATTCCAAGTCTTTTCTTTTAAACATTTAAGTGTATTCAGCTTATTTTCAAGTTTATATTGTAATATTTCCAGCCTTAATACAAGTTAAGAATTTTTTTGTGATATAGCCATTTTCAAAAGTTTAAAGTCTTATTTTAGCCTTTGTAATTTGTTTAAACTTGTTTAAGAATGTGTTAAAGTCATTAAGTATCCCTTATAAACACCCTTTCTCAGCCTAATTTACCTAAAAAACCAGTTAAAAAGTTTTTTTTTATAAAATAAGGGGGTGTTTGGTTTAGACCCAAAATGGGTCATTTTGGGTTTTGCATGGGTCAAGCTCACTCAGCCAACTTTGGCTGAGTGTGCAAGCTTAATCAAGCCACTTAAATCACTAATTTCAGTTTGAAAATAAGTTTTTAGGTTTATTTTAGATTCTGTCAAATTTTCAAAAAGCCAACTTGAGCTTAAAGGCTTAAGCTGCTTATGCAGCTTAAGCACACTAATTGTGTGCTTGTTGTTGTGTTTCTAGTCATTTTAAAACACCCTTTGTGCTGTCTTTTAAACTTGACCAAGTATGAGTCAATATGAATGTGTGTACATTTTTTGAAAGTAGCCAATTTTAAGCCCATTGTTCTATCAGCAAGCTTTTTTCTTAACATATAAACCCAATTGTGAAAATAAGATCAAATTGCCTCCCCTCTTTATCTGTTTGTGCTTTGTTGTGGCTAAAAAGTTCATTTGTGCTTATTTCTATAAGCTCAAAAAGCCCCTTTAGTCACTGCCTTAATTACCCTGGTGCTGAGCACCAAAACTAAGCCCCCTTTTCTAGCTTATTTTATATTAAGCTATAGGTTCTTAGTGCTTTTTAACATAGCTTATAGGTAGGCCTTTTAGGTTTAGCAGCTTAAATCTCTTAGTTAGCTTCTTAGTATAGCTTATTTAGTGCTTAAAAGTCCACTATTTCTGTTTTATTTTTATAAACTGTCAACATAGCTTAACAATAAAACAGCTTATTTTAGGGCTTAATCTAGATAACTTAGCTTATTTTAGGACTTCCCTATCCTTATTAACTGTCCCCTATAGTTTTCTAGCTTATTTGTTGGCTTAAACCCCAAAAAAAAAAAAAAAATAAGCTAAAAAGCTTATTTAGCTTTTGCAGCCCCAAAAGCTCACATTTTTGGCTTATTCTTTGAGATTCAGCTTATGTGCCTTTTATGAAAAATGCTCCCCTTAAGCCCCTGAACAAGTTTGCTTCTTTAGCTTTTTGCTAATAAGCAACTATGACCCCACCTTGCAGTCGGGGTCCACTTCCAGGGACCATTTGTGTAATTTGCTTTTCTAGTTAACATTGTTAGTCCCTGTGGTTAGTTAGCCTGTTACCCTGTTAGTCCTTGTGTCCTTTTCACTGTTAGTCCCTTAGGTTAACCACAGTTAGTTTATTTAATTTAATTAATTTAAATTAGGTTTAGATTTAATTAGTTTAATTACTTTTAATATAAACAGTAAAATTTGGGCATTTTTATATTTTTAGATTTGTTAACTTTTTCTTTATTTTATTTTATTTTTTCAGAATTTTTATAACTTTTATTTTTTGTCTTTTTCTATTTTCTTAGTTTTAATTAGTTTTTAATCTTTAAAAATTTATAAAAAATCCAAAAATTAATAAAAAAAATATTTTTCTTTTTTATAAAATTTTCTTTTGTCATTTAGTGTCTAGGAAAAATATAAAAATTAGTATAGGCCTTATTTTTCTTAAATTTCAGTTTTAGACCCGTTTTACCGGGTGCGTTTTACCGTTTCTTTTCGTTTTACATTCAAACGACCTCCGTTTTAGTTCTAGTTTTCTTTATTTTTCAAGTTAAGTTAATTAGAATTTAATTTTGATTTTTAATTTAATTTAGCATTTATTTTCTTAATTTTTAGTATTTAGGTTTCCCGATACCTTATTCTGTTCCCCGTATTTAATTTAGATTTAATTTTAGGACTTCCCTATAACTAATTTTGTTTCCCGTAGTTTTTAAGATCCCCATTTCCTTTGCTTGTTTTCCCGTAGATTAAATTAAGTTTTATTTAATTAATTTTAGTTATAATTATATCAGTGTTTCCATCATTCAATTTCTCATCAAACCAGGATAAATTTCAATTGCAGCCTCGTTGGGACATACGACCCGGGAATATCTCTTCCGGAATCTTTTTATAATTGATTCTTATATATTTTATCTCTTTGTGTAACTTTTGACCTTTTCCCTTGGTTAAGGGCATTTGGTTGAAATTTGCATTTGAGGTATTTTATATACATACTCTAAGACGAACCAATATGATATTTAGTCAGGTTTTACTTTGGTCACCTCAGATGATCAAAGTTTCACCGTTGATTGGGATGTGGATGACTTTCTCGTCACAGATAATTCTAGCATGATACTTGGATAACCAATCCATACCAATGACGACATCGAAACTACCGAGTTTGATTGGCATAAGATCAATTTTGAAAGGTTGGTTTAACAAAGTCAGGGTGCAACCCTGAATAACGGTGTTTGTGCTTACTAGGTTTGCATCACCCATTTTGATATTGTAAAAGGTATCTATTATAATGGGTGGAATATTTAGCATAGAGGCAAGAGATATGGATACGAAGCTTTTATCGGCTCTAAAATCAAATAATACTCTAGCTAGATGTTGTTTTAGAAGGAACATACCCGTGACTACGTTCGGATCTTGGTGAGCATTCCTATCCCTCAACATGTAGGCTCTTCCCTGGGCATTATTGTTGGTGGTCTTTCGACACTGATTTGCATAATACCCTTTCTCTCCACAGGCATGACAAGTAACTATCACTGGTAGTAGATTACTTCCAGTGGCTGGCCCTTTGTTTCTGCAGTTCTTGGTCAGATGGCCCACCTTGTTGCAAGTATTACACTTGATAGTGCAAGGTCTTATGTGATGCAGAGTGCATTTCTTACACAAGGGACAATTTCCAGTATACTCATTGTTTTCAGTTGGGGTGGCAGCATAAGCCCTAAAGGTTTCATGTCTTCTGTTCTGTTGTGGTTGGTGATTATTATAGTGGTTGTTGGTGTTGGTGTTACGGTAATTGTTGTTGTTGAAAGTTCTTCTGTCTTTAAACTTTCGTTTGTGATCACTTGATACTTACACTGGAGTGTGCTTTGTTACCTGGTCCATTAGCCTCTAGGCTATGTTAATGGCTTCCTTTAGAGTTTGAGGTTTAGAGGCGGTAACATTCCCTT
>BQNB010182841.1:0-12461 GCA_026074375.1 Tanacetum coccineum | reverse complement strand
CTCTATGCCCCAGGAAGTACCGTTCTCCTTTAATTTTCCCTATTTTATCTCTATTATCAGTTATTACATTGAGGGCAATGTTCAACTTAAGTGTGAAAGGGAGCCAAATAGGAAAAATTAATCATATCCCTCTATGTTTGCCCTGTTAAAAACTTTCCAACTGATATTTTATAAAAAATTATAATTATATGTTTTCAAATTAAAGTAAAAAATGCTTTTAGTAAGGCAAGTCCAACCGGATTGACATTATAGCTAGCACACCCTAGTCCACTAAATTATGAGAATTATAGGCTTTTAGAATATTCGGGTATCCACCTTTGGTACCCAAGATAATTGATGCCTATAGCTTGTTTGAGTTAAGGTTTGAATGTAGTCATATGTGTCTATTCCGTCATTACGGATGTGTACGTATGGTCTTTGTCACCTTTTCTAGAATATTGGTATTGGTTGATAATTATATTTGAGAGAGCCGGTAATTTGGAAGCTCTAGAACTTGTGCTTAATCATCATTTACTAGACTGAAGCCTATCACATGAAATGTATCTCGCAAGTCCTTGTTCCTGCAAGCACTCCTTTTAATGCTATACTACTGAAATATCTGAAAGTTGAATGAAGAAGCTTTGTACCAAGCCTTAGCAAACCATATTAAAAAAAAGTTATATATATGTGTTATAATAGTTCAAGGAAATAAAGGCTTATGTTTGACGCATGAAGATTGGATCCTCTCTAGTACTAAAGTTTCGCCCTTCGGTCAGGTTTATGTGTTAAGTACAAGCCTATGGTAGCTGTCTAGATTATATCTGTGCAAATTGAGTGTTCTTCACAAATAGCATATTTAACCCTATCTGAGTGGCTGAGTGAATTTAAAAATCAAACACTATCCCTGTGTGAGGTGCTATGTTATAAGTCTATGCTTGAAAAGCTATCCAATATGCAAACCCTTATAAAAAATCCAAATTTTCTCCAAGTCACGACAAATGATTTTATTTTTTCGCTTCCATTGCTTGAGGGCAAGTAATAAGCTAAGTGTGGAGGGATTTGATAACGCCCAAATTATACATATTTCTATGGCGTTATTTATGTATATTTGATCATTTCTAGTGAACTTTTGGTACTTAATTAGCTTGAATTGCTTATACGTTCACTTGAAGACACTACAGACCCAAGCTCAAGAATCTATACACTTTAGCAGGCAAATACAAGAAAAGAAAGATTTCTAGCTAAAGTTCATGAAGTCCGCTGCACTTATAAAATTGTGCACCGCACTTTCCTTTGAAGCCAAAACCGCCACACTTTTCCCCAAAGTTTAAAGAATTAAAGTTTAATAAATGCACCTACATTAACTCCTCAAAACCGCCGCACTTATTTGTAAGTGCGCCGCACTTTCAGTAAAAGTCATTAAATGTTATCGCATTAACTATAACACCCCGTGTTTTAGGGTCATTTACGACGTCAATAAATTCACTAGTTATCTTTAGTATTGTACGCGTTTACTTTAAAATCGTAATTGTTAAGTTAAATCGCGTAAGCTAAAAATTATCGTTCAATGTAAATTTTTGGTTGTTCTTGGCTTGAGAAAACCAAGGAACCAAACTACCCTTTCAAAACCACCATCACCTACATTGACTACCGCACACTCTCCACCATCAATTCACAGGTTGTGTTTTGATCCATGCAAAGAAGGCATAATAGAAGGGTTTTATTCGAATCTATAATCGTTGTGACAGAATTGTTATTAGTTCCTGATTTTGCTTTGATATAATAAAGTGTTCTTGGGAAAATTCTTGTAGAAATCACCATACTTTGCTATTGAATTGGTATGAATTTGTTACTCTTTTGAATATTATATTTGTTGAAATCCTATGATGAATGTTGTGTGTTTTGTTTACTCTATTATGAGTTAGTATCTTTGTTAGTTTGAGGCATATTATGATCTTTGATATGGAGCGTTTGGATATGTGTTTCTATTGGTTTGATAAAAACATATTTTATACAAGAATATAGGCCGAAAGGGTTCTTTTATACATGTGTTCTATCAATCCATCTAATATATTGGTTATAATAACTTATAAAGGCCGAAAGGATTTGTTGTTATTAATCAATATAATCACTTGTTATATTTAAAGGCCGAAGGATTTATAACTTGTAATAACTCTATTTTCTAAACTTATAAAGACTATTCCAAACACATCATTATCTAAGTGATCATTGCCAAAACAAACATACCTTAATCATTTGCTTGAATCATCCTTTTATTACTTTCCATGCAATAGTCAATTTATGAACGTTTTGGTTAATTTGATCCGTGACAATCTTATTAACCTTAGTACCTTAATTACAAACTGTGAAAACTTCAATTAATGTGGAACGATCTTGGACCTTACCTAAAGCTATACTGCACACGATACGGGTATCTTCAAGAGTTGTTGTGTTTTAGTAAAAATCAGTATTTCTAGTATTATAAATTTAAAGCTTGGAAAACACACATCAGTTTTTTTATCCCTTTTATATTCTTCGTAACTTATGCCAGAAAAATTTGGCAACCCTTCTTAATATATTTTTGAGTTTTGGTGCACGATATAATGCTCAACTTTGACTTTTTCTCCTTGCCACTTCTATCACCTTGGACTATCAAAACTTTATCCCCATAGGGAATCCACACAATCTTCTCATCACAAACGATCACCGCATGATGGTTCGCTAACCAATCCATGCCGATGATGACGTCGAAAACTACCAAGTTCTACAGTGCATTAGGTCTATGTTGAATGGGTGACCTAACAATCCTAATGTGCAGCCTCTAAGCACAGTATTGGTTTCCGCACCTCTTCTATCGGCCTAATTTGAACCATTAACTAATGTTCTAGCATAGAGGGGTTAACATTCGAGTAAAAAGCACTAAAGGTAGAGAATTGAAACTCATGTCGATGCTTGAATCAAATAACATAGAAGCATAGTGATTGTTGAGAAGAAACGTACCCGTGACGACGTTAGAATCAGGGTTAGCTTCTCCTCCTCCCAGCACATATGCCTTCCCTCTAGCTTCATTGGTCTTTTCCCAGCTTTGTTTCCACGTGTCTGATTCTTCAACTTGGGACACTCATTCCTATAGTGCCCCTGTCTTCCACACTCAAAACAAGTAGGAACCCTCTGATTCACTATTAGGGCTCTTTAAGTAGCTGTGGTAGCAACATCATTCATACAATCCCTGGTCATATGCCCGACCTTGTTGCACTTCCCGAATTTCACAGTACATGGCCCTTCATGGTGTAGCTTACATTTGTTGCAGTAAGGCAAAGGCCCAGCATATCCCTTCTTCTCATTGCTACCAGCCGTGTAGGCTCTTGCCACACCTTGCCCACTAATATTTTGTCTCTTGTACAGAGGTTGTTGTACATGGTTGTCTTTCTGGTTGTTATCAAACCTTCTTTTGTTCTTAGCATTTTTCACAGCATAACCCTTCAACTTTTGATCTATTAAATTGTTAGCAATACAGACAGCATCTTGTAGTCTTGTGGGATCATTAGCAATTACATTCCCTTAGATGTTATCAGGGAGACCTCCAATGAATTTCTCAACCTGATCCTCCTCCTCGGGGACCATCTTGGTGCACATCATAGTAAGTTCTTGAAATCTTTGGGTATAAGCAGCCAAATCATTGTTCTTCATGGTTCAAGGTCAACGATCTTCGATTTATTTTTTAATTTCATTCTGGGCAATACACCTCCAGTATTAGCTTCATAAGCTCTACCATGACATAGCAAAGGCAGCATCGCTCCGATTGTCCTCTTGTGTAACATATCCACCAAGTTAATGGCACTATTCAACAAGGTGCACGGAGGCTAACCTTAACTTGGTACCTCTCTGGTCAATTACTGTGTGAAAATACTTCTTTCCATATTCTCAAAACATCTTGTAACCTAAAAAAAAAAACTGCTTCAGTTCACTTTGAAATTGTGTGGTTGACACATCACGGAATCATGGTAAGTACACTCACAAGGCGACAGGCTTATCACCTCTATCATTACTATTGGAATTCCATTCCTATTGCTCCTCCGCGCTATTTCCATCTCCTTTTTACCCCATCATTTCCGTTACCTATTTCTCTTAACGTTCCCGTTTGTCATCATCATCTCCATTCTGGCTTTGACTTTCACAGCAAGTTTAGCTGCATAGTTTGCTCATATGACAGCATCGCTCTTCGCCACTCGTTGGTTAATGAGTTTCTTCAATTTACCTCCATGGGTCAACCAGAGCGATGTGATAGTAAGATGATTAAACTATTGACATTAGCATGCGGTAAGATTTGGTATGGGGATATAGCTAATTAATAAATGTAATAGGAATTTATAAGGGTTAAAAATATGCGAGGCATTACTTAAACGTATTCAGCCTAACCGTTCCAAACATCCAATCAAGTTCTAGTTGTATAGTGTGGCACAAACACTTAGTACTATGCACCTTTGTGCGGGGAGTGAGAAGGGGCTAGTCTCCTAATAGCGCTATCCATAAGTACTAACGTCTCAATCCCGATGAGGGGGGTAATGAGTTAAAAGTAGTGGCGGGTTCCAAGCATACAACAACATACATGCCAAGTTCAAGTTCAACACGTTTCCAAAGTTCAACAAGTTCAAATCAAGTTCCATACGTTCAAAACAAGTTCAAGTTCAAATATGCTCAAAAGATTAATTACTTAAAAGTAAGAGCATAACAAACGACACATCATGCTTTCCATCTCAAAATATTTAAAACATGCAAAAAGGGGAATGTGAGAAACTCACCGAAAATAGAAGTATCGACAGAGACAGTCAACAAGAAAAGAAGAACGCCAACAACTCAATCGCGACCTATAATAATAGTGGTCCGCGATTAAGAAAATATAATTATAAGATAATGCATATTTTGCATAAGTATAAATATATATTCTGACATACATGTAAATCTTATATTGTAGAATTCATGTGCGCGCCAAACTTACTTACTTATACCCACTAAGTGTTACGCCTTAAGATTTAACTCTATTTTAACCCATTCTGACTAATATGCACTTTTAATGAAAATTACCCGTTTTGACCCATTTTACAGATTATGATTTTAAACATGAATCAAAGTGGAAGACTATCTTACTAATTGAAATTCGGTTTTAGTTAATATATTTCACGCCAAATCATTCTTCACAACGCTAATTGACTATTAAAAAATTTTCGCCAAGTTTGACTTTTATTATATATTTTCTTTAAGTCTGACCCGTCCAAAACGACCCGCTAGATTAAGTTTTCAAGACTCGAACTCATATCATTTTAATGTGAAACAACGTTTCGGACAACTTTTTAGTTTTACCCGAGACCCGAATCTCGATAGAAAATGACGAAAATATCCTTTTCAGTTTCTGCAAAAAAATAAATTTTATTAAAAGCTGATTGGAATTTTATAAATTTTCTAGACTTCAAATGGCCGTCAAACGTTCGTTTTTAAAAGTTAGAAGCCGAATTTTAAAAATTTCAACTTGCCAATTTTATAAATTTTATAATTTTTCTATCATTATTCCTAGGCCAATTTCAGTTTTAAAAATTTTAACTCACCTAACACGACCTCTAATTTTCTGCTCCTATTGAGTATCTTTCAACTCCTTCAAAACTTCGATTCTCGCGTTGCGAACATCGCCAACGCTCCTAAACTAGCCTAGCCCCATAACTAGTCATCTTAAATCATCAATAAACCTCAAGACTTAACATGCAACACCATCCATAGATTCTTGATATAAAATCAAATGCATGCAAACAATATATAAATAATTATCAATGAAAAAGGGTTTAGAAAAAACTTACAACACTCTAGAATGGAAGCAAATGATCAAACAAAAACCCCTTTTATGGTCCTTGTTTCAGCCGAGCTTTCCCAAGCATTTTTATTTTTGCAAATTTTTTTTACAACTTTTAAGATAAGCTCAAAATAAGAAACTTTTGCAAAGGAACTTTTTATATAAGCCAAAAATAAGCACACAAATAAGCAATGAAAGGTGACAGAATAAGCTATTTTACTTAAATGTTAAACTGTTTGAAAATTTTAAACTAAATAAGCTAATCTAAAAGACAAATAAGCTAAACAAGACTTAAGCTATACCTAATAAGCACGTTTGAACAAAAATAAGCAAAGAAATAAAGCTAGATTAAGCTAAAAATGACAGAAATGCTAAAAAGGCTAAGATACTTAAAAATTTTACACTAAAATGCAAATAAGCTCAAATAAGCTTATACCAAAACTAAATAAGCTAAGTCTAACTTAAAACTACCCTAAATAAGCTAGAGGGAACCAAAATAAGCAATGAAAATGGCTGAAAAAGACAGAAAGATCAAATGAGCACATTGGCCAAAACATTAAGCCAAACAGCCCATAGGGCACCTTTTGAGCTTAATTTTAAGCACTCACAAGGATCCTTATAGCTTTGATACTTACAGAGCCTTAAAGCTTATCTTATAAGCTACAAAGATCAACAAACAAATATCATTTTGAAACACATTTAAGCACTGAAATGAGCTTATGAATTCAGCAGTACTAACTTTTAAGTTAGTACTGCTAAGTAAACAAAACTTAGACTGCTAGGCTTAATTGAACTAAATAAGCATTAAGAAAGGGAATAAGCAAAACAGAACATCAATCTACACCTAATAAGCATAAATAAGCTAAATTAAGCAAAGGAAATCAAGCCAAGAACTGAAATGAGAGAATAAGCACTTAGGGGCTAAGATTGCTACAAACAGCCTAAAGGGTCACTTTTGGGCTTATAAATAAGCTAGCAAACCAAAAATCTAGTGCTCAAATCTTGAAAACAGTCAAAGCTAGTCCTACTAGCTATAAGAAAAAGCAAAAAGTACACATTTTGAAAAACAAATAAGCAAAGAAAAAGGCTAAGGAAAAAGGGCACTTAGGCAGTTTTTGGATTTTTGAAGTGAATGACAAACTTAAAGCTTAAATTTTAAGACCTAAGCTAAATTAACTGAGCTAATAACCTGAAACAGATTTGACTTACCCTTGTAAAAACTAAACTAAAACTACTGCTGAAAAACTAACTAAATTGCTTTATGAAAACTGACCTTTTTTTTCTTAAAACTAACAAGCATGACTAATTTTCACCAAAAGACCTAAAGGCAAAAGTGATGAACAAGAACTCATGACAGACTTTTAAACATGCTATTGTCACTTAATTTAAACAAGAAAACTTAACTTGAGGACCTTTAAAACAGAATCATTCCAATACACAGCTTGGCTCAAATTTAAAACTAATAGACTTAGACACTGATGAAACAACTTTAAAACTGAAAACTACTTAATCAAATTTAATTAAAAATAGCATTATGACAGACTTAGAGTTAAAAGAAACTGAATCAAGAGTTAAATAACAAAATTTACCTATTTTGACCCGTTTTGGGTCCTTGACCCAAACACCCCTTTAGAAATGGATTTTGCATTTTAAGGCTAAAACAGATGGAAAGATGCATCAAACTAAATTAAATAAGCATAGTAAAGACTCATTAAGCACAATAAAGTCAGAAATAAGCACTGGATTTATCCGAATTGAAATAAGCAGTTATATAAGAAATTTGACAATTTTGCATAAAACTTAAATTTTCATTAAAAGTAAAAGTTTACAAGACTTAAAAAGTTAAATGACAGAATGTAAATTAAACATAAAACATTAAAATTAAACTAATCTAAAAATTACACTACTCCTAGGTAGGTCTAAACTTCTGTCTTCTTTCTCTTTTATAAGCAGCTGGTCCTCAACTTGTGTGCTAGTTGTGTTACTTGTGTGAGAGAACTCAAAGCTTCATCTTGACCCTTGAAATTTCTTGGAGCCCAAACCAATTAATCCAAACCCTTCAATTTTTGTCTTGACCCTTGAACGAATGGGGGAGCTAGGGATTGCCAACCTAGAATTGGTGGTATGTGGTGTGGGGTAAGGGTGAGGGTGATGTTTTGGCTGTTTGCTACAGTGTCACGTGGGGGGGGGGGAGATGTACAGTGGAGTTGGTTTTTGTTGGCGAGAAAGAGTTTGTTTAACTGAGTGTAAGTATAAACAGGGTAGGGTTTGGGAGTTTGGCAAATTTGACCCTTGAAAGTGTATTGTGGGTTTGCAATACACGTCCTTGTTTTGTTCATCTTTGGTCCCTGGAGTTATGTAAGGGTTTGCACCGTTAGTCCTTTTGGACTAATGTTGTTAGTCCTTCAGGGACTAACGGTGTAAAGGGTGAATGGAGTGTGGGCTTAACTTCGTTAAAGGGGGTTTTGGGTTGTATTATGGTTTGGGCCAGGAAAGGTTAAACATTAGGCTCGTTTGGTTTTTAATAAAAGGGTAGGCTTTTATGTCTTCATGTAAAATACTAATGGGCTGACCCGGCCTATTAGATGGGTTCGGGTGGGCCCATTAAGTATTCTTCGGTTACGGCTTCGGCTTTTGAACCAAATGACTTTTTGGTCTTTGACTTCGATTTAACTTTGCCTATATTTCCGCTCTTCCATACCGTGCTTCGGTTTGTCATTTTTGGCTTCGTTTTTCGTCCTTGGTTGGTCGGATATCCGTTACAGCTAAGTTACAAACACAAAAAACTAAGCATATATATGGTAATTTGTTATGTGCGTTTTGTTGGTCTCTTAAGGCCGGTTTTAAATTAAGAAAAAGGTATTTGTAAAATATCACACATACCAGTTACGCCTTAAGATTTAACTATATTTTAACCCATTCCGACTAATATGAAATTTTAGTGAAAATTACCCATTTTGACCAGTTATTTATGACATCTAGACGCGAATAAAAGTGAAAGACTAATTTATTAGTTGTAATTTCAGTTTTAGTTAATATATTTTGCGCCTAATCATTTGGTAAAACACTAGATTGACTAATCTTTAGAATTCCCATCTTGACTTTTAAATATAAGTTTTCCTAGTTTGACACATCAAATACACTCTTCGAAATGCACTTTTAAACTTAGCAAGCCATCGAGAAAAACGTAAAACGACATTCTGGTAGTGTTTAAAAAGGGTGCGCATTGAATGGCGTAGTGCGATTTAGAAAAAAGGGAAAGTTAGCACCAAGATATTAGGTACCGTTTGAGATCCTGAAAATGATTTGGCCTCTTTGTAGCGAATGGGTTAGAGGTTACCACCGAGGAGTTTAGATATCGGACATGAATCCTTTACATGGTGTCGAATTTGAAGAAGTGTTTGGGCATAGCTCAGCTGCATAGATGCCATTGAATGACATTAAGGTTGACAAAACTCTTCATTTTGTTAGAAAACCTGTAAGAAAATTGGGACCGTGAAATTAAGAGTTTAAAACATAGCAAAATATCACTTGTAAAGTTTCGTTGGGATTCAAAGCGTGTCCCGAGTTCACTTGGGAGCACGAAGATTAAAGTGAAGGTAAGTATCCTCCAGTTGTTTGTTGATCGTGATGGCTGATGAGTCACTATAAAATCCCAGGACCAAGGATTTCCTAAAGAAGGGGATACTGTGACAACCGAGATATTTAGCAGGTTAGTTTTAATATCTTAATTCGCTAAGAGATCCATTTTATGTGTTTAGGTGTGGTGATATGTGATTTTATGTGTGCTAAGTGGCGGTTAAGTTAAATGTGCGTAATATCATTTGGGAGTTGTTTGGGCAATCTCATTTTGGTGTGAGTTTATGTTTGGTGATGAGTATTCCATTTGTTCACGTTTAGTGATAATGGAAAGGAATGGCGTATGCATAGTTAATGCTAACTTCAATAGTTGGATGATTGTAGTGATAACGTTTATGAGAATTGTGGGCATTTTAGAAATGAAAATAGAGTGATGAAAATAGAAGTTTTTTAGCAAACTTTCTAAAAATAGAAAGTGGTTTGGTGAAATGAAAGTTATATTTAGAAAGATTAGTAAGTAGCGTTTAAGTAAAAAGGTTTAATCAAATTAGCTTAGGTTTTTATAAAAACTTAAGAAAATGAAGTAAATTAGTTAATTAATAAATAAAAAAATTTAAAATATAAATAATTATAAGGGTGCGTCCGGTTTAGGGTTTAAAAAGAAAAAAAAATATTTTTTTTACTAAGCTATTTGAGTTGGGCTAAGACTAGAAGGAAATAGTTATAAAATCAAATTGGCCCATCCCTTTTCCCTTCTTCTTGTTGCCGTGCAATTGAGGTCCCAAAACCCTAAGGAAGACAAAAATTTTGATCAAGAAATCTAAGTGTTAGATCGTGTTAATTCAAATAAGATCGTTGGGTATGTTCTTCTTCTTTGTTTATTCTTTTAATTCATCTAACATAATTTATGATGGATAATTAGGGTTTCATAACATCTGTAATTAATGATATAATAAACATGTTATAATGATTAGGGTTTAATTAGAAGCTTATGGGTGTAATTGGTTAGGTTTAATTCGCGTTAAAACTTGAATTAAGGTTTGGCGGGATTAGGGTTGTGTTGTTTTGATGATAGAAACGAATATTGATATGTTTCTGGAGTCTATGAATAAGCCAAAAGAGTCTATTTTCCATAAAATCCGGCCTCGAAAGTTTTTAAGGTAGGAAGTCATTCAAATGTTGGTTACACTAAAAGTTGTCAAAACAGTAAATACGGGTCAGATTTAGGTCATGTTTGTGAGGGTAAAACCCTAACTTAAAATTCGAATTGAGCTTAGCCCTTCTACAGTAGTTAAGTTCCATATGTATATAGAGAAACCCCAGAAGGATACCTTCTAATTTTATGTCTAAGTATGGTTAATAAGTCCAAACTTTTTAGTGTGCAATCAGATCCGAATTGGGACTGTTTTGAAGTTTGATTTTCTTAGGAGTACTTGTGCATGTAAATGGCTTTTGGAAATCCAAAGGTAGTTAATATACTCATAAATGAGCATGGGTGATTTTTGGTATGAATTATGAGGGTCATTAAGTAAGGGTTTGGGGTACGTAAAGTCATGATAAAATTCTGCAATTCTGAGTTAATTATAAGTAACTAGTGGAAGGAGTTAATGAAGTGGTTAAGTTTGGGCATGGTGTCGGGGTGACCCATGATGGTTAATTAAACCCTTAGACATCCATCATATGAGTGTTACATGGACATGAGCTTTTAGCTTGGTCGCGTGTAACACATTTGTGTTTGTATTGTGTAGCTTGTGTGGATATTGTTTGGAAGCTGCTTGTGCTTCAGGTGAGTTTCATAGCCCCTCTTTTCTTATGATTTATTGGGGTGGAAATGATGCTTGTGGTTTGAAAAGTTTTAATTGCTGTGATTATGTGGTTTTACTTGAGGCATGAACAGTTATGTGGTTATTATATGTGATGTGCTTTATTGTTGTGTGGTTGGTTGGAGCGGAGGGGTACGCCTATCCCATTGCTGTGTGATTCCGGTTGGAGGGTAGTGGTTCTACCTATTTAAATCCAACTGGAGGGTTAAAATAAGACTCAATTCTGTGTGATTCCGATTAGAGGGTAGTGGTTCTACCTATTTAAATATGATTGGAGGGTTGAAATAATACTCAATGTTGTGTTGGTCCAGGCCTAAGTATAAGTTCTAGCTGGTAGACTTTTAGGTGCGTAAGTGACATATTTGGGATTGGGGGTAACGTTCTACCCAGTGTTATGAGTTTTTGGATCGGGGGTAACGTTCCTACCCGTTTATGGTGAGATATGCGTTGGATCGGGGGACACGTTCCGTCATAGTTATGGTTGTTTGTGCGTTTGCATGTCAGCCTGTATAATTGCTAGTTTAACTGTCCTGCCATGTTTTATTATATTAATCACAGTAATTGATTTAAATCTTGTATTGGTGTCGTAAAACCTATGACTCTCACCAACTTTATGTTGATGTTTTTAAGCATCATTCTTAGGTGAGTATCGTGATGATAAGAAGGATATTAGGATGAGTGGCTAGAGAGACCCTATGCATTGCTTGTGGAGTTGTCTTTTCTAGTCTTTTCATATATGACATTTGTTTTGCTTGATACTTGTTTGTTTGAGATTGTTAGTAGTTGGATTATTTTGTTTGTGTACGACATTACTTTAGTAATGCAAGACTCATTTATCTTGTGTTGGGTATTGTCATGACACATAGTGTCCATTTGGTAATTTCCTTCGTTTAGATTTCTCTATAGTAGACACCATTGTGTTGTGATGATATCCATGATGTTACACCTCGTGTTTCCGCCTAGGCGGGGTGTGACACACTAGTACAAAAAGTGGTATTGGTAACAACAAAAATGTGTAACTATATACATATAGTCACACACGCGAAAAGTTTCGTGTGTGACAAAAGGTCACGCGGTCGTACGTCACTTACGGTCACGCATTCGAGTTAGTCACACATAAGGAAGCTTTAGTGTCCGTATCCACGTTTTTTGTGTGACTAAATAGTTACAATTTAGTGACCGTAAACAATGTACAACCAACAAAGCATGTTTTTTTTGTATATTTAGTCACATACAAT
>BQNB010182839.1:0-12461 GCA_026074375.1 Tanacetum coccineum | reverse complement strand
TATGAATTTCACTCAACCTTTGTGTTGACGTTTTAGCATGTTTATCTTAGGTAATTGAGCAACCATGGCACGGAGTGGCACATACTTGAAGATGGCTAAACTGTTATCATTTACTTTATGTTTTTAGATTTTAGGACCTGTCTGTTGGGAATTATGCATTCCTGACTTAGTACCGTTAGTTATATTAGTTAGTACCGCTAGTTCTAATTTGTACTGACAGTATAAAATGTTAGTACTGATCAGATAGTTAGTACCATTAGTATAAAATAGTTAGTACCGTTTATGAGATATGCATGAGATATCTTAGGAAATGATATGTATGATCTTTGTACGCGTTTTGTAAAGCCCATTAGGGTTTCCTTAGTCACCAAAAATTAACAAGACAATACACGTTACTAATCTATACTACATATAAAGCAAATTAGACACTCTCTCTTCATTTAATGCCTCAAAAAATTAAGTAATCCAAGTTATAAAACATAATGTACAATCCTTAAATGCAACCTTTCACCAAAAAAAATTAAGTAATTTAAGTTATAAAACACACAATGTACAATCCTTTAATGCAACCTTTCACCACAAAATAAACTATCTAACAAATACAAATATTAAATCAAAATGTACAACATTTATTCCACCATGCATATGTTACAAGTATAAACTAATTAAATACACTAATTAATTTTAAAAACACCACTAAAATGAAAAATACATATATTAAAGAAAAATGTGTAACATTTATTCCTCCATGCATATGTTACAAGTATAAACTAATTAAATGCACTAATTAATGTAACTTTAAAAACACCCTTAAAAACATACAAAGCTTAAAACAATTTATATGCTAACAAGTTGATGATACATATGATTTTGAAAACTGAACCGGACCAACGGGTTCAACCAGAAATCAGAGTCGCCACCGGTTTGGCTAGCCAATAAAATCCGTCCAAAAATGAAACGGAGATGACTGGTCGAAACCGGTAAAAATAGGTGAATCGGGTCGAACTAAGATCATTTTTTTATTCACCGATTAATCAGCTCCTTTTTGTTTTGTTGCCGTCTAAACTTTAATTATAGGGTACTCGCCGCTGCAACGCGCGGATACCCTGCTAGTAAACAATTAAACATAGTTCTCTATCTCCATTTAACCATATAACTTCTTTGGACCATGGGCTCGAAATGTATCTACATTCAAGTTTAATATTCTTGCCCATTATTATTTTCATTCACCCATCTAAAAAATTAGGGAGTGTTTGGTTAAGCTTATGAGTCGGGTTTATGTTTATGTTAATAAGCGGCTTATGATTTATATCGTAAGCTCATAAGCCCATAATGAGATGTTTGGATTAGCTTATATTTAATAAGTTGATAACTTCAAATGTTTGGTTTAGTTTAGAGTGGTAAATGACTATAACAGACATGAGTTGAAAAATATTAATGTTAGATTAAGTATAATTGAGGGAATTTGTAATTTATAATGCAACATATTATATAAGCCTAACCCCACTTAAAAAAGCCACACTTTTGTGGTTATCAACACTCCCTTATATAAGCTCATAGGCCCACTCGTATAAGCTTGACCAAACACTTAGTTTGGGCTTATATGATACATAAAAGCTAATAAGCTCATAAGCCCATAATCTAAGCTTAGACAAACACCCCCTTAATAAATAAACAAAGAAAAACAAATCCCATTTTCTTCTAGATCTAAGTTGTAACTACAACAACATTGACACCAAACCATCTTTCTAAATCCTTAAACAAAGTCTAATATTTAACAATCCCAATATCGCAAGATCACTCAAAATAACAATAGCTACAAAAACATTGATTCAAATAAAACATAAAAAGAAAAAGAAAAGACATCCTTATAGATGGTTGGCGGCTGAAAATGGTGAAGACGGCTGGAGGTGACAGTGACGGCCAGAGGTAAACATCAATGGCTGGTGGTGAGTGAAGGGTTTTGTATGTGTGAATATGTTTAAGGGTTTAAGGGGTGTGAAGGGTGTGAGAGAGTTTTGTAAAGTGAAAAGGCAATAAGACATAATCAATACCTCTTATAAGTAAGACCTAAACACATTTGACCATGTCTGACTCAAAAAGAAAAACAAACAGACAAGTGTCAGACAGTATCTGACTCATTAAGTCGCAAAGGCCAGTCAAACTTTTTTTATAAAAATAAACATCACCTAAGATGTTCAAAGAAAATATGTAACAGTAATAGATTTGATGTTTAATTAGGATTCTCTCTAACATATTATTTACTTTTGAAACCAAATGTCAAACATGTGGATTGCATTAGATAGTTGCAATAGTTGCTAGATCCCGAGATGCAGTAATCAAATGTAATGAGCTTAACTAGACCTCTACGATTAGAGATGGTAGTTAGCAATTCCTAACACAAAATTATCAAAACAAGAAAGACAATTCAAGCGTTTTATATATGGGATTGTTATTAGAAAGATGCATTTTACACACAGTAGGAAGAGAACACACTTAAATCTGAGTTACAAATGAGATATGATGGGTATTTATAGAGAATGAAGGTGGATGAAATTGGCAGAAAAAATAGTTAAGAAGTTGGTTGGCGCGTGTGAGAGTTCAAACGTGTCACGTGCCTCGCACGTGTTACCCTATTTTTACTTTATTATATTCCACTCCCCTTGAGAAAATCCTTGTCCTTAAGGATCTAAGACAAACTCAGGGAACCTGGAAATAATGTCTTCTAACTTCTCCCATGTGGCATCTTCTGGTTCACCATTGGACCACTGAATTAAGCCATAGATCACCATCCCTAGTGTTTTGTTATTCACTGTCTTCCTTTCCAACTGCTTGGATATTTCGTATTTAAGAGGCGTTGCGAGACTTTCGTTCCTTTATGCCGTTTCGATTTTATCTTTATATAAGTAAGTATTTCTTTGATGAAGCATCATTTCTATGTTATATTAGAGTGGTTTAAGATGTGCAATGTGGTATATGTGCGTTATCATTGAGAGGTGTAATCTTGAAAGTAAGTATACGTGTGAAAGAATGCAATTATAATTATGGTGGCCAACATAATTATAAAGGCATCACACACGTGGACTTGTAACCATGATGGCATTGATCGGTGTTTGTTTGTTATGTGATAGTGTAAAATGTTGTTATATGTGTGTTAATGATAAGCATGGTATATAGTTATAGAATTCTTCTCGTAACTAATAAGTGATTTTTTTGGGCTTAGTTGCGTAGTCAACAAGTTTCTTTTCTATCTAATGGTTATGAATATCTTGGATACCTGATAAGTGTGAAAACACTTATCCGTTTTTATATCAAAATAACCCTTAAAAGATGAAAATTGAATATATTATGCTTGTATATTTTATATTTTGTCTTTTATGATGTGTAGGTACGGATATTACAAGAATCACATGAAAAAAAGCCAAAAACCGGAAAAAAACGAACACGAGACGGAATGAGTACAAAAGAGCCGGGTGTTTATCAAGCTTGAGTCAACTTAAGTCAACCATGGTCAACCTTGGTCAACTCATGTGAAGACTAACCCTTAAAATTACAAAACGGTCCTTGAATGTTAAACCATTTTCACCAAAAGTCCCAAAACCTTTCACCGTTAGTCACTAGGGACTAACACCGTCAATCCAAATCTATTACATCTATAGTCCTTAAACTACCAAAATTATAACATTTGTTAAACCACTTAACCTTTTTATATTAACCAAAACCCAAAATTTAACCAACCCCGTACTTATAACCCGAGTCAAACTTTAGTCAAACTAGTTTTTTTTTACCCGCCCTCTTTTACTATTCATTATCTCCCCCAAAAAAACTAAACCCCGCCTTTTAACACTGCAACCAAAATAAACCCATAGACACGCTCCTCACCCTAAAGTTTCTAGAAGGCCTCAAGTCACGCAAAACGCGTGACTCTCACAACAAGGAGCCACGATGGCGATCCGTGTGAAGGTGAATTTGATACAAGGGATGAGATCAATGGATTGGAGGCTAAGTCAAGATCAAGGGCTAATAATGAAGGATAGAGAGATCATCATTCCTCACTCATAGAGAAAGCACATCAAGACCCGCTCCTCCTCAAAGCTCAGCTATAAATAGTGATAGGATTAGACTTAGAAAGGGGTCCCCAATTATGCATTTAAATTGGTTTACCATTTTTCTTTCCTTGTAATTTACTTATCAGTCACTTATCTTTCATTGTCATTTACTTTACATTGTCTTGTAACTTTTTCATTCAAATCAATAAAAATACCAAAAATATTGTTCTACTTTGTTGTGTTGTTCATTCACTCAAAGTCATATTCTCAATTCACTTAATTCTGTCTCTACTATCTCATTAAGACTGTCTAAGCTTATTTGAGCTTTTGGTTAGAAGTTTGAAGCTACTTTTCGATTTGGAAGCAATTGGTGTTGAAATTTGTAATTTGGATCAAAAAGCTTGCATAAGCTTGGGTTGAATTTGGTTTGATTGCTGTTTTAAAAGCTGGATTAGAGGGTTTTAGGTTAGAGTTTAGGTCTTCATCAAATTGCTTTGGACGTCTAGTAAGTTTTCTAGTTCAATTTCTAGTTAGTTTTTGCATTTGCTTAATTATGCTTATTGAAGTGCTTATCTATGCTTTTATGTGCTTATAACTTCTTGTCTAAGTGTTTTGATAATCTGTTTTAATCTATTATAGTTTAGATCTTTGTTTTCTAAGTTTTAGTCTAAAATTGTTAAAAATCCATAAATAAGTAGCATTAGCATTGATCTTGTTATGTGTGCTTAATTCTGAGTTTGAATCTACTCATTAGTTGTATTATTTCTAAAAATAATCTGGTACTTGAAGTTTAATCATTAGAACTCGTTTTCTCAAGCTAAATTTGGATTTAGGATCTTTAAAAGAGTGTTTGGGATAAGACTGCATTCCATAGGTTTAAAGTGTTTTGGCCTCTTTTGGTCCTCAAATCAAATTTAGATTCATTATAATTAGATTTAGATCATGTTTGGTCAAGTTTAATTCATGTTTTAGAATAGATTACAAGTTTTTCTTTGCAATCTGTCAAAACTGTTAAGTTGATGGTTCCAATTCTGTCTAAGTCTTGATTTCAAGTGTTGAGGTTTCAAACTGTGTTTAACATGTTCTAAATGCATTAGAATGTGAGTTTATAATCTAGTTTTAAGAGTTCAAGGTCTGTTTCATAGTTTTTAGAAGATTTGCAAATTTCAGTTAAGTCATGCCATAGAATTCAGTTTAAAGGTCTATTTTCTTGTTCAAATTCAGATAGGTTAGAGTGTGTTTTAGCTTATGAAATTTAGTGCACAACTAGATTAGGTAGTAGTCTTTTAAGTTTTGAGCTTATTTTGAGGTTTTTAGTGCATTAGCTTATCTGTTTTTCAGCTTAAAAGTAGCTAGTCAGGCCTGTTTTGACCTGCTATTTCTTGAATTTGCTCATTGTTGATTTTGAGCTTATAATCTGTTTAAATGGCTTAAGTTAGGTTTAGTATTGCTAATTGAGTTAGTTGAAGTCCTTTGTTAGCTTGTTGATCTTAGTTTAAGCTTTTGTGATCCTTAAGCTCAAAACTGCTTAGTTTAGAAGGCCATAAAGCTTTCTGTGACTTTAAGCCATCTGTGGCTTATTTGGTGTTTTTCTGAGCTTATTTTTGTGTAAAAAGCTAATGTCTATTTACTAAAATTGTAGTAAAAGCTGTTCTTAAAACTTTGCAAAAAGAAAAACTGGAAAATAAAATAAAAAGTGGAGTTTGGGGAAGTCAGGGGTGAGCAGGGCTCGAACCCGCGACCTCTACCCAAACTCACACTTAGCACAACACTCAAACACCACTCGCCCTGGGGACTTTTATGTTTAAACTCTACAACAGTTTTTATTTAAGGGTATTTGGCCCTTTTTGGCCTAACAGCTTATTTAAGCTGATTTTACAGCTTATTAGAATAGCTTTTTCCCAACTCATATTTTTCTTGCATCCTAAATAGTCTAAAGAATTTTACTATATTTTTTTTTCAGATTTTATAAAAATTGTTTAGTATTTTTTTTTAGAATTAATTTAGATTAAAAACTTTAAAAAATCATAAAAAATAAAATATAAATAAAAATAATAATAAAATTCATTTTCTGAAAATTTTCTTTTGTCATATTTTAGGTTTAGAAATTAAGTTTGCATTTGTAGGGTTTAATTTTGATGTACTTGCTTAAATGTCGCGTTTTTAATTCCCGTTTACGTTTATGCTTACGTTTTAAATTGTCGTTACTTGCTTACTTATTTTCGTGCATTTATTTACTTGTCATTTATATTTAGTAGGATTTAGAAAACCAAACTCAAAATATTTTTAAACCATTCAAAATGCGCGATCACAGACGTTTTAGAATTTCAATTCACGCTTCTTCGAGAGGAAACGACCCGGGAGGTTTTAGAATATACTTTGGTTAGAAGTACTTTCTTGACCCGACGGAAAATACTACTATACTATTATTGATTACATCCTTATATATTATATTATATATAGTGTGTTTGGACGTATCAAATTTTTGGCGCTGCTGCCGGGGAAGCTGTGTTACGATTTTCTCGTTTCGTTCAAAGATTAGTGTTTTGAAGAACCTTCCTCGTGAAGTTATCGCTTTCCGTTTGTGAATATTTTCTTCTATTATATAAATATAAAATACAAAAATATTTTATTTTCTTGATTTTTGTGAATATATATTAAATAATCACAAATACTTTTCCTAAAGTATTTGAAAATACCAACAAAAAAAATATCCAACAAAACGACCGTGATGTCAATTGTTAAATCGGCTCACCTATACGTTACGAACTATAAGGGAAGTTTAAGGCGGGTTTGATCCTAAGAACATCACCCAAAAGGAGAAGGGTTATTCTAAATAACGCTTCGCGCTTACCAGCTCCTCCGCTTTCTTGAACGTATTTTTAGAGAGCTACCGTGCACTTTTGATTTATCGGTCCCAAAAATATTTTCTCTTTGTTTAAAAAAAATTACATAAAAACCCAAAAATATTCTCCGTAACCTCAAATCCATTTAATTCTTTCTTCTTATCATCTATATTGTTTAATTCTAATGACGTCATATTACCAACCTAGTTGCTACGGGTGTGGAGGTCCTTTAGACGGTTCGATTTGTCGACAATGTAATTGCGAAAGGTGTGAAAATATGCGTTATGGAGGAATTTGTTTTCATTGTAAATGTGATACAAATTCTAATTCTCTCAATTTTTCTGACTACCCTCCACAACCCCAGTACGAGACGAATATTTGTGAGTTATGTAGAAACGATGCTCATTATGGTTACGATTGTCCACCTCAAGTTCCGTTTGTTTACAATCAGAACCCGTGTTTTGATCAAAACTACGATAATAATTTTCCACTAACTTCAGTTAATTTTTCACAACAAAATCTTGTTTGTGAAAACTGCGGGGGTCCTCATGCGACTTTTCAATGTCAACCGATGAACCAAAATTTATATAATTCTAATTCTTTCGGTTTTGACCAAATTCAATCCCTACAGCAGTTCGACAATCATCAGCCTCAGGAAATTCCAGAATTCATTCCTTTTATTGAAAGTAAAGAATGGATTGAAACAAAGAACGAGCTTTATAAAATGATGGAAGCTTATACAGAAAGAATGAATTAACAACGTGAACAGGAGGCTTTACTTGCAGGTCCAAGAGAGCAAGAATTACTTGCCCAAAAGCAAGCACCTCAAGAAAAGGAAGAACCACCACAAAACTCCGACTTTCGTCAACTTGTTGGAGAAATGTGTGGCACAAAAGTTTTTGAAGAACAAAAGCAAAAACTGAAAGATACGATGCTAGAATTGCTTGAAGATTGTCGACAAAAAGAGATATATTGTATGCATAATGATGTTAAAGATCTAATTGGAATAACTCTTGAATCAAAACTTCTATCTATAAAATCAAAATCTCAACGTCTCGTTCAGGAACAACAGGAAGTTAAGAATATCTTCGAGCCAGCTGCTAAACGTCAAACTCGTATTACATCGTGTTTGCAGAATTTTAAAGTTATTCACAAGGAGAGCACTATTCCTTTGAATAAAACACCTTAAATTTATCCGGTTAATGCAATCACACACGACTTATCAACCGAAGACCCTGAGTACTCTCTAAGTATGGGGGACAAGCATCTTGACACTATTCCAGAAACATAATCGGATGAAGTAATAAAGTCTAGTGTTAAGAACCTTGTCCCAATCCCAAGTGAGTCCGAGGTTACTTCCAATAATGAAAGTGAATGTGATGTGCTAGTTAATGATGAATCTTCTCTAATTTTTACGATTTTCTCGAATCCTCTCTTTGATTCTAACGACGATTTCACCTTTAGTGATGACGAGTTACTTTCTGATGAGGACGTTCAGATGGAAAATTTCAAAATTTATTCGAACCCTCTTTTTGATAATGAAGAAAACATTTCTACTAAGATAGATCCGCATTATTTCAATGCCGAGTCTAATCTTATCGAATCTTTGCTTAATCGAGATACTTTGATTGATTCTTCACCTAAGTTTGATTATCTTCTCGAGGAGTTCTCCGGTGAACTCGCTCATATCGATCCAATTCCACCGGGAATTGAGGAAGTCGACTTTGATCTAGAGGAAGAAATTCGTCTTGTTGAGAATTTGTCATATGATAATTCATCTCCACGACCGCCGGAAAAACTTAATGCATAAATTGTTGATACGATTGTCGAGTCTTTCTCTCCATCTTTTATCCCTGTTGAGGGTAGTGACTCTCGTATGGAGGAGATCGATTTATTTCTTGCTTCCGATGAATTGATGCTATCGGGCATTGAGAACGACGACTATGACTCGGAAGAGGATATCCATTTTATTAAAGAATTACTTAGCAATGATCCCCTTTCCCTTCCCAAAAATGAGTCATCTAACTTTGATCATCGTGATGATCGGTCATTTCCTCGTCCACCTCCAGACACTTTGCTTCCGTTTTCGTCCAAAAACGAGGACAAAGTGTTCAATCCTGGTATTCTTACTTCTCATTTTTTATCTCATCGAGACAAAATTATTTTTGATTTTTCTAAGAGCCCGATGATGATTGCTGGAGGGGAAATTCCTCACTTGGATGTCCCGTTTCTCCATTTCTATCTCCCTTGATCAAGCTCAAGTATGGGGGATCGAGTCAGGCTCAAGACTCGGTGAACAAAAATAAGCGCTTCGTGGGAGGCACCTCATGCTTATCCTTCTTTCTTCTTTCTTATTTCTAATGTGATGTGAGGAGGCTCGTACTCTTCCGATTCTTGTTGTTTGTGCTTGTGATTGTTTGTAGGATTGACCCAAAAATTTTGAAGACTCTCGTGTTCGATGTTTTGTCTCGGTCTACTCGAGCTTCCTAGCCTTTGCTTGCCATTAGTTTGGGGAAATCCGATATCCTAGATTATTATCGACTAACATCCATATTTTAGCATACTTAATAAACGGCTTAAGATTTTTGTGATACTTTCTCCATGCTCGGGTTATGCATTCGACTCTTTGAGTTCTAGTATGGGGTTTTGAGCCTTAGACTAGGAAACATTGAGGACAATGTTTAGTTTTAGTATGGGGTGGTATATCTTCGATATGATCTTACCTACCTTTTTCCCGTTGTTCTCACGTACCCCGTTTTAAAATTTTATATAAGAATTTAAAAGTTCAGTTTTATAAAAAAAAATTGATAAAAAATAAGTGTTTTGACACGAATGTAGGTTTTCCGTTGGTGAGAACAAAAGTAAATTTTGACCTGGCCGGTTTTATATCTTAGCTTTCTCCTTAACGTAAATGAATTGAAATTTGCTAATCTTTTATACAAGGAGCTATAAAAAGCAAGTCTAGCTTGAAAAGGTCAAGATTTTGCAAGTTCTCATAATTGATTTTAAATATGCAAAGATCGATTTATTAGGCTAAGCATTCACGAGTTTCTTTCTTAGAAATTTTAAACTGTGAAGAACAAGAGATGATAGAGTAGAATATAAGTTTTGATGCTAAACGTGGAATAGTTGGTTTTCTTTAAAGCTCATAAGTGTTAATTGTGGCTTTTTCTTCCATTAGCTTGTTTCACCTTTATATATAATTGTTTAATGAATAGAGTTGTGTGGTTTTTTTGGTTAATAATTAGTTGATAGCGGTTTTCTTTAGTTCCTTTGTGATTAAGATATGTATACATCAGGAATACTTAATTTGGCATACTATATGTATCACATTAATAAATATTTTGCTTATCCCTTAAAGAGCCTTAGGGTATATGGGGTAAGTAAAATTAATAGTGAAATTTATAGCTTATTTCAATTACTGTTAAGAGCCTAAGGGTATATAGGATGGATATTGTTGCTTAATTTTTGTCTTGTTTGTACCTTAAAGAGCCTTAGAGTATATGGTGCAAATAAGATTGTTCCATTTATGTCTTAAAGAGCCTTGGGGTATATGACATGAATGGAGCCATGCTTAAGTAACCTAATAAAAGCCAAATTTTGGTTGCCTCGATGTGGACTTCATTTTGATGACATTTGATTTTTTGAAAAGGGCTAGGAACTAATTATTGCGTTTTTAACCGTTACGCTTTATTTTTGGAATTAATAAGTATCGAAATAAAGTCTTAAAGAGCCTTCGGGTATATGACTTAAATAAAATCTTGAGATACAAAATTAGGAATAAGGGAGGAGAAGTAATACACAATTAGCTTTTATGAGTAGTGTTAGCATCATAACTTGTATTTTACAATGATCTTGTTTTTAAGCTTGGCTTGGAGAAGTGAAAGTCGGGGACGATAAATTTATCCATTTGGACACTTTTTGTGCTTTTTGTTCCGTGATCCTAAAAGTTATCAATGAATAATGAAAGCAATACATTATGTCACACATGAATAAGTTGTAAGTTGGAAATTATGAAAATCATAAAAATGGAAAAATATTGAAAAATGGGAAAACGGGGTGTTTTAAAACTTGTGATTTCTTAACTCTCCCCACAAAAGACTTTGCTACTTTTCAAAGGATTAGTTTAGGGAAGTTTTGGAGTATTTGGTTTTAGAGCATATAACATTGCGTGAGGACACGACAATTACTTAGTTTAGGGAATTTTGATAAGTGTGAAAAAACTTATTCGTTTTTATATCAAAATAACCCTTAAAAGATGAAAAATGAATATATTATGCTTGTATATTGTATATTTTGTCTTTTATGATGTGTAGGTACGGACATTACAAGAATCACATGAAAAGAGCCAAAAACCGGACAAAAACGAACACGAGACGGAATGAGTACAAAAGAGTCGGGTGTTTATCAAGCTTGAGTCAACTTAAGTCAACCATGGTCAACCTTTCTCTACTCATGTGAAGACAAACCCTTAAAATTAGCAAAAGGTCCTTGAATGTTAAACCATTTTCACCAAAAGTCCCAAATCCTTTCACCGTTAGTCACTAGGGACTAACACCGTCAATCCAAATCTATTACATCTATAGTCCTTAAACTAACAAAATTATAACATTTGTTAAACCACTTAACCTTTTTATATTAACCAAAACCTAAAATTTAACCAACCTCGTACTTATAACCCGAGTCAAACCAGTTTTTTTTTTACCCGCCCTCTTTTACTATTCATTATCTCCCCCAAAAAAACTAAACCCCGCCTTTTAACCCTGCAACCAAAATAAACCCATGGACACGCTCCTTACCTTAAAGTTTCTAGAAAGCCTCAAGTCACGCAAAACGCATGACTCTCACAACAAGGAGCCACGTTGGCGATCCGTGTGAAGGTGGATTTGATACAAGGGACGAGATCAATGGATTGGAGGCCAAGTCAAGATCAAGGGCTGATAATGAAGGATAGAGAGATCATCACTCCTCACTCACAGAGAAAGCACATCAAGACCCGCTCCTCCTCAAAGCTCAGCTATAAATAGTGATGGGATTAGACTTAGAAAGGGGTCCCTAATTATGCATTTAAATTGGTTTACCATTTTTCTTTCCTTGTAATTTACTTATCAGTCACTTATCTTTCATTGTCATTTACTTTACATTGTCTTGTAACTTTTTCATTCAAATCAATAAAAATACCAAAAATATTGTTCTACTTTGTTGTGTTGTTCATTCACTCAAAGTCATATTCTTAATTCACTTAATTCTGTCTCTACTCTCTCATTAAGCCTGTCTAAGCTTATTTGAGCTTTTGGTTAGAAGTTTGAAGCTACTTTTGGATTTGGAAGCAATTGGTGTTGAAATTGGTAATTTGGATCAAAAAGATTGCATAAGATTGTGTTGAATTTAGTTTGATTGTTGTTTCAAAAGCTGGATTAGAGGGTTTTAGGTTAGAGTTTAGGTCTTCATCAAATTGCTTTGGACGTCTATTAAGTTTCCTAGTTCAATTTCTAGTCAATTTTTGCATTTGCTTAATTCTGCTTATTGAAGTGCTTATCTATGCTTTTATGTGCTTATAACTTCT
>BQNB010182838.1:0-12461 GCA_026074375.1 Tanacetum coccineum | reverse complement strand
GTTGACCGTTTTAGCATGTTTTTCTTAGGTGCTTAGCTTTGGACTTCTTGATGTGCTATGTGGAGTCTACATGCAATATGATACTCTTTTAAGACTTTATTACCATTTATACTCGTTGTCTTTTGAAAACCAAATTATGCTTCTGCTATATTTTATTTTTGCTTCCGCAAATGTTTAAATTTCTTGAATGTTGTAAAACTTATTTATTCTTAAACAATGCAACGAGTTATGATTTTCAAAACGTCCATTAGTGGTCGTTCTTTTGTGCCTTGTGTTCGGATTATGATGACGTCACGCCCTTAGACACGTATTCCGTCCAGGCCCCGTCTGGGGGTGTGACACTTTATACCCTTCAAAACTCATTTGGACATTAACGGACGTGTCAAACTTGTTTTTCGGCATTTCTCAAAATTCACGGGTCAAACCACCCGGAATACAAATAACACAATAATACCTTCCAAAAGGGATTATTAATCACAATAAACCATAATTCTCATAAAAATCATCACCGTCAACACGGTACAAAATCTGAATAAACTGACAAAAGTCAAATAGTCAAAGGACTATAAATGAAATATTCAGAACACAAAAAGGGCAAAGGTTACACCTTGCATCAAGCGCGGAGCGAAACAGTAACAGAGCTCAAGTAAAAGTACCGTTATCTAGTGTTGCATGGAGCTGGACTACTGTTATTCATCTTCAACACTTCCTGTATGTAAAAAAATCTTGAGTGAATTCATAAATGTAGGGTATGAAAAGGGCAAAGGTTACATTCTACCCCCTTAAAAGAATTTCGTCCCTGAAATTCAACTACTAACATCACTAAACAAATGCGGGTACTTCAATTTCATCTGATCTTCACGTTCCCACATGAATTCAGGGCCACGTTTCGAATTCTACCAAACCAGACGATGGCAATCCTACTACGCTTCAACTTCTTAAACTCTCTTTCTAAAATTTCCACAGGCTCTTCCACAAAATTTAACTTAACATCAATTCGAATCTCATCCAAAGGCATTTGCAGTGTTGGATCAGCCAAACACTTCTTAAGGTTCGACACGTGGAACGTGTCATGAACACCATTCAACTTCTCAGGCAAATCTAACCGATAGGCCACAAGGCCTACCTTTTTAATAATCTCAAAAGGTCCAACAAATCTAGGTGTTAACTTCTCTTTTTGTCCCAAAGCGTACTACACCTTTCCAAGGCGAAACTTTGAGCAAGACATAGTCACCTACACTAAATTCTAGAGGCTTCCTCCTCTTATCAGCATAACTTTTCTGACGATCACACACAGCCTTAACTCTATCCTTAATCTGTGAGATCTTCTCAGTAGTCTCTTGCACTAACTCAGGTCCTATCAACTGACCTTCTCCAACTTCAGCCCACATAATTGGCGAACGAAACTTTCTACCATACAATGCCTCGAACAAATCACATCTCACACTAGAATGATAACTATTGTTATACGAAAACTCAACCAACGGAAGATGAACATCCTAACTTCCTCCAAAGTCCAGGACGCACGCTCTAAGCATGTCTTTCAAAGTCTGAATAGTACGCTCACTCTGACCATCGGTCTGAGGGTGATAAGCCGTACTCATGTCTAAACGAGTTCTTAATGCCTCTGGCATTGACTGCCAAAACCTTGATGTGAAACGACTATCACGATCCGACATAATAAAGATCGGCACACCATGTCTAGCAAATATCTCATTCAAATACAATAGCCAATCTATCCATCTTATAATCCTCATCTTATAATCTCACTCATATGTAGAAAATAAGCAGTACTGGTTCAATCGGTCCACAATGACCTAGATGTTTATGCCCACTACTATCCTAAGGCAACTTAGTCCCCCATAAAATCCCAATTGCTTATCCTTTCCCATTTCCCATTCGGAATCTCAGGTTTGCTGCAGCAAGCCAGACGGCATCATATGTTCACTTTAAACCATCAAACCAGGTCAAAACACTTACCGTCACATAGCAGATATGTCCCTCTTCCATACCCGAACCATCTAATACCTATCTCTAAGGTCCCATAATACATTCTTATCAGCTTCCTGGATGTACATAGACTTTCGCCTTATGGCTTCGTCCATTATAGGGTTCTCAACATCACCTTTTAAAGGGACCATATCGAATCCAGGTAAGTAAAACTAACGCTACATCGTCCTAAGTCCTAATCATCTCATCTAAACCCTTTCTTCAATCCTGCAGACTGTATCTGACTCCCTCCTTCTAGAAGCCTGTTTAGTAATCATATTCCTTGATACTCAACTGAAGGGTCATATTCATAGCTCTAACTCTCTTAGGTTTCACTCTCTCTTTCCTACTTAGTGCATCAGCCACTACATTCGCCTTAACCAGGATGGTAACGAAATGTCAACAGTCATATCACTAACAATCTATCCAGCGACGTTTGTCGCATATTCAACTCCTTTCTGACTAAAGATATGTTTAGGAGACTCCATATGATCCCATATTATATGACACGCTTTGGTCCCCCATACAAGTAAATGTCTCCATATCTTAAGTGCATTGTAACACACCGCAAACCCCAACCCAAATCATGGGTGGTGTAATTCTTTTCATGAATTTTCAGCTGCCTAGATGCATAGGATATCACATTACCTCTCTGCATCAATGCACAACCTAGTCCTAACCCAGACGCATCATAATACACTACAAATTCTTCCGATCCATTGAGGAGAGCTAGAAAAGGTGCATTACACAACTTATCCTTCAAAGTTTGAAATTCATTCTCCTACTCCTCACCCCAATCGTAGGTCTTACTTTTCTGAGTCAAGACAGTAAGCGGCTTAGCTATCTTAGAAATGTCCTCAATGAACCTACGGTAATACCTCGCCGATCCTAAGAATGAATGAACCTCATACGGAGTTCTAGGGGCTTTCTAATTCTTAACAGCTTCAATCTTACTAGGGTCTACATGAATACCATCTCCATTAATCACATGTCCTAGAAACTGTACTTCTCGCAACCAGAGTTCACACTTAGAAATATTAGCATTAAGTTTCTCTTCCTTGAGCAATTTAATACGAATCCCTAGGTGCATTTCATGGCCTCTCCCCCGGTCTTAAGAAAAAACCAAAAAATATCATCAATGAACACTATCACAAACTTGTCTAGATTACGCCTACACACTCGGTTCATCATATCCATGAATACCGTTGGTGCGTTAGTCAGACCAAAGAGGGCCCCCGGGGGGGGGGGTCATTACTGTGAACTCAAAAATGTCCATAATGAGTCCTAAATGCATTCTTTAGAATGTCATCCTCGTACACTCTCAGCTGATGGTATCCGGACCTAAGGTCTATCTTAGAGAAGTATTATGATCCTTGAAGTTGGTCAAATAGGTCGTCTATCCTTAGGAGTGGATAACGGTTCTTAATGGTCAACTTATTCCAACTCACTATAATCAATACACAATCCTAAAGGATCTGTCCCTTTTTACTTAACGAACATATTGTGCTCCCTAAGGCGATGAGCTTGGTCGAATGAAACCCTTGTCCTGGAGTTCTTTTGAGTTGACCCGACAACTCCTCTAATTTCATAAGGTGCCAAACGATAGGGAGACTTTTTGCAACCCCTGGCATTGCTCCAGGGACTAACTCAATCCCAAAAACTCAATTTTCTCGAACAGGCGCCAATCTAGGATAGGTCCATTTGGAAATAACATCGAGAAAATCTTTTTAACTACATGATCTTTTCTTGCTTCTGTTCCTTAGTCCTAGCACTCATCAACTGTCTCACCTTCTCTTTCGGTTTCTCTCCTAATACTCTAAGCACCTTTCCATCTAGTAGTGGTAATCCCTCACTATGTTCTCATGAAAAAATTATCTTCCTGCCTTTATGGTCCAACAACCCAATCCATTCTTATGATCACATCAAATCTTCCACTTCCAAAGGGTATCAAGTTAATGTCAAACACATGACCTTCTATTTCTAGCTTGCAACCCCTAATAACTTTATCAATCTCTACTTGTAACGACCCAAACCCGCTCCGGAGAGTAGGCTGAAACGTCATAATCATGGTGTCATATCAAAGCATAATAAAGGCATAAAGTCATAAATGATAACATAGGACAAGGTGGAAAGCCGGAACAAAACAATCGGCTCCCCAATTATGAGATCATACATGAAAAACGAAAAAGAATTCTAAAGACTAAAACATGTGTCCAAGATAGTATAGCAACATCAAAAGTGTCTGCGATAAAAAAGAAAATGAAGCTAATTGGGTTCACTTCCTAACACACACTCTCTTCAAGCCCAAATCCTCCCCTCCCTAGATACAAGCCGAAAAGAAAGAGAAGAAATACGGCTGAGCATAACGCTCAGTGAACGATTATAATACCAATGTAAGTAATAATTAATGAATCCCCTGGATAATAAGTATAAAGCAGCGGAAAGATCATGAGTGTCATGAGGAAACCTGGAGAATGCGTCATGAAGAATAGGAAATAAACAGTAATACATGGTAACGTGGAAGTCAAAGATGATCAATGAGATATCATGGATGTCTAACTCATAGATAATAAGGAATGCCACACGAGCTCATATAATCATACATTCCCATAATAATAATTGTCGTGAATACATGCATAAATTAATAAAAAAAAAAAAAAAAGAGAAAAAAAAAAAAAAAAGACAAAACAAATAGAGGGTGCCTTGCCCGTCAACATGTAATAGAGAGGTGACCTCTTATAATAATAAAGGGTGGAGGGGCTTCAGCTTCCAATAATGAAATGGATGTAGAGCACACACCAACCAATCACCATGAACGTGTAAAACATGTAAAAACTAGATGCACCATACGCCCCGGAATAATAATGGCCAAAGCATGAAATATAATCTGTAACATGAAAGGGACCCGCGTTGAAATCACCTCCTCAACGCGAAAGAGTCCGTGCACCAGTGCTCATTGTCACGGACATGGTACCTTCCATGACTAGTGGTAAAGTCATGTAAAAATCATGGTCATGCGTATTTATAGCTCGGCAATATGAAATAAATCTTGCGAAATCAACATGTAAAGGTCATGGGCAAAAGAACATAAAAATGGGGAAGCATAGCAAGTTTTTTTTTCTGGGATGAATCATGAAAAGAAAGAATGTCCCTTACTAAAGGACGGAATATCCGTACCTTATGTCCAGCAGTAACGGGAAAGAGATGGATAGAAGATGGAAGCTACTCTTTGCCTTAATGCGATCTACATGATAAAGGGCATATACAAGTTACTGTTCATGATTAAGGATACTTACCAAAAAACAAAATTTTTTTTTTTTTTTTGAGCCCTTTCTATTTTTAGTAACTTTTACTTTATTAGTAATTTTTCTATAATTAGCATGATTCCTTGATTAGTACGTTCCATGATTAACATATTCCATGATTAATATATTTCATGATTAGTATTCTTGTTATATTGGGTACTTTCCAAAAATAGCAGCTTTCTAATTATAGTAAGTTTCCAAACATAGACCTTCCTTAATTAACTTCCCATAAATGATAACTTTCCTGATTTAATAAGTTCCATAATTAAACTTCCCAAAAATAGACTTTCTAAAAATAGCAGGTTTCTATAAATAGCAGGTTTCTATAAATAGCAGGTTTCTATAAATAGCATGTTTCTATAATTAGCAGGTTTCTATAAATAGTAAGTTTCCATAAATAGCATGTTTCTATTTCTGTATTTACAATCCAAATCCTTGATCTTACATAATTTACGTAATTAGTCCTTTTAGTTATTAATTTAATTAAACATGATCTTTAATTATCCATTTTTGCAAAACAAGCCCTTATAATATCAAATATGGTATTTTCATACTTAATACTTTAATTACTGATCATACCTTGTACTTTTCATAATTTACACTTTTAGTCCCTCAGTTTTAAATACAATTCGAATTATATATATATTATATATAATTAATCATGTTTAACCCATAACAATTATCAAATGACAATTTATACCCTTCTACTTATTTTTCACAGAATCTATACATTATATTAACATGCCATAATCAGCCCCAAAGTTTCAGAAATTACAAAACACCCCCTTATACTTTTAAAACACAAATCGGGTAACCAATAAATGCACAAAACCCTAATTAGAATTTTCCCCAATAATTACATAATTTTTCTACATTCATTAGCATGTATGGGACCTGGGAAAAATATAAAAACCCTAACCCTAATTCGTTTTCCAATTTATTTCTTCATTTCTTTCATAATTCAAAATCGGCAAGAATTAGAAATTCCACAATAATTATCTAAATCTTTTATACAATTTTTCTAACAATTTATCTGGTTCATACATGATATATACAAGTCATAAAAATTATAAAATCGAAAGTATAAATTTATTTAGAGCCGAATACAATTCTTGCAATTATTTAGGGTTTAGATCATGTTTAAGCTTAATAAATCAAAATAACGTGCATGGTAATTTTTCTCATGAACATATCAGATGTATATAATGTAAAATGAGTTATAAAAATACCTTGAATAATTATGGATGATTTTATGAATTATTGAGTTCGGCTAGGTATTTCGAATTCAAAAGAACACCATAAATCGAATCAAGCTTCAAACCAATGAACCAATAATTTTCTTAGCTCCCTTGTACTCCCAAGAACCCTAATTAAAATCAGTTTCTTTGCCTTGAAAAAATAATGGTGCCGCACTTTTAATTGTTTTAGGTGTTTTTTTGGAAATGGTTTTTAAATATTTACACATGAAAATGGTAAATATAAAAAGATATACATACTGAAAATGCACCCAGATTTTTGGATTACTTTCAAGTATAAAAAACAATTTATTTTTGCCTAAAAATATTATAATTTCCCTATTATATTTTATATTTTAATTGTATAATATAAAGTAATTTACTTAATAATTAATTCGGCAAAATACATATTATTATACGAAATAATTAATTTTCTTGCATAATATAAGATATTTAATCTTATATAAATTTCATACTTGTCCACTGATGTATTTTATAATTTAAACCACTTGATTGAATTTTTATTCATGCTTTTATTAAATTTACTGACATTAGGGCCATTTTGGTAATGTTAGCACTTGTTCTGATTTTCGGGTTATTACATTCTATAAACAAAATGAATATAAAATGGAATGGATATAACACTCTTTTACTAATAAGAAAAAGTTCAATCTCATCATTGTTCAAATATATGTTTTACGACATTATTATAGGTTCGACTTTGTCATAGACATGGTGTGATGATTATTGCCAAAATATCATGCATCGACGAGTTTGAAATGACATGATGGTGAACTTAAACTTCTTCCTTGGATTACAAATTAACTAAATGGAAGATGGTATTTTCTTAATCAATCTAAGTATATAAAATAAATGCTTAAGAAGATTTGGTCTAGAAGATTCGTAAACCATGAAAACCCCCATGTCCTCGATACTAAACTCTATGAAAGATGAAGAGTGGGTGGTCGGTAGATAGTACCAAGTATCGTGGCATGATAGGTAGTTTACTATACCCAACGGCAAGTAGGCCCGATATCATGTTTAGTGTCTGCCTTTGTGCCCGCTTCCAAGAGGCTCCCAAAACCTCTCACCTAGAAGCGGTTAAACGTATCTTCCGATACATTAAAGGCACTACACACTTGGGATTATGGTATCCTAAAGGGATTCGGCATAGAAAACCTAGTAATATGCCACTCTAATCATGCTGGTAGATTAAGTTGGACCGAAAGACACTAAGCAGTATTTGAACATTCGTGGATGTTGTTTGACATCTTGGTTCTCGAAGAAACAAACCGCTCTTGCTATATCCACTACCGAAGCCGAATACGTAAGCGCCGGAAAGGCATGTCAACAAGCACTATGGATGAAACAAGCTTCATCAACTACTACGGTACGACTCGAGCGACGTTCCCATTCATGTGCGACAATAAAGGCCGGCGATTGACCTTAGCAAAAAACCCGATGCACACTCTCGTACCAAACACATCGAATTCTCAACCACTTCCTCCGTGATAATGTTCAAAAAGGACATATATCTATCGAAAAAGTACCGTTCGTCGACAACATTGCCGACATTCTTACTAAACCCTTTAAACGTGAATCATTTAATTATCTACGTCTTGGTTTAGGAATGATGGAACACATTTCATAAATCATATTAAGTACGCATCTCTTTCTTCTGTCTCAATTGTAGTCCGTGTTCCATTCCGTGTCGTGACAACTTAAATACTTCATCCGAAGTACTTTAAACACATTTAAATTGCGAAATGCAAGTTAAATTGTCACTCATCCTAGTTAATTTTTTTGTCAAAACAAAGTCAGAAATCACTGTCTGCGGGCGACGCCCATATGCCGGCCTCCAATATATAAGGACCGCCAGAATAAGGGACCGCCATCAGAGAAACGAAATATATACACCTTATAACCAAAATTTTCAAAACACAAAAACAAGCACCCCCTTACAGCGGCCATTGACGAACACATCTTCCAGAATCCCCCAAAAACTCAAAATCGACCATTAAAACTTAAATTAAGATCAAATCAACATCAAATAATCATTCGTAAAACATCGCTAAGATCATCAATTGCCAAATCATTCAACCATATTCTTTCAATTGAGTCTAGTCGAATGATGAACACAAAAATAAATTGGGTCTTTTTCAGTTTTTTAATTCAAATTTGTTCAATTAAAACCACAGGATATATGTATAACTAAAATTCTTCTCGTAGATATATATTTTGCATACATTGATAGGGTTGTCAAAAAATTATTTCTTTTAAAACCAAAACACCAATTTCATTTTTACAAAATCAAAATAAAACCCTTATTCTTCCCCCCCCCCCCCCCCCCCCCCAACGTTAGGAACACAATAAAATTGTTGTTTTGCATTGTTAATACAACCTAAAAACGTTTTCAAGCACATGCATAATGATCTCATCAACAAATTTCGAGATACATAATTCATACAAAATCAAACTAAGGAGCATTTGGATTAACTCTTAGGATTTTATATTTAGGTCAAGTTAATCGCAGCTCCACATTTGTTGCATATAGGCACACACTAGCTCATCTTTGCTTAACATTTCTTTTAAACCATGTTGATTTATAATATCTTATCTTATAGGAAACATGCCCTAGCAAAATATGCCGAGGACTATAAAAAACACGGTCCCAACATCCTAAAAATTTTTTTCACATGACTATAGCCATAACCACCCTTAAAACAAAATATACAAAAACCTTGAAAAACGACTTATGCTGAGGTCCGGTTGGTTATGAGTGATTTCACAAATCTAAATAAGTTTCGGGGTTCTTTGTTTGGTCTAATCGACTTTGAGTGTCTCATTGAAATCAATGAACAAATTTGTCCTCGTTTTATTCTTGAGTTCTATAGTCAATTTCGTCTCTCCTATAATGATGATGGGGAAATTTTTGTTGAATTCATGTTCCAAGATCAATACTACTCTTTTTCTCTTGAAGAGTTCGCTGAAATTCTAGGGGTACCATGCGAAGGCGCATGTGTGTTCACCAACAAGTAGGCACTCTATGAATTAGCGAATGGTCTTCCCGGAGATGGTCCATACCAAACATTTCTTCCATCTCTGGATGATATCATTACTCTTGTACGTGTCGACCATGAAGGTCCTGTCACTCGTGTACGTCACAAGAAAGAAATTGATGTTAATTAATATCAAGTTCTTACTCGTGAAATTGACCCAACTTTCAAAGACATTGAAACCATTCTTCGAGAAAATGTTTTCAGGCTGGGGGGAAATAGGGATCATGTAACATCCGAGAATTTTCAAAATTTCGAATGACGATTTTACCCTTTGACTTTTTGGGTCTGACTTGACTTCTTGACTTTTGGTCTTTTATTGTCTCGTAAAAACAATTACCGTGTGACCGGTAAAATTTTCAGAACATATTTCAAATAATAAATCATATTTATTATTATATTTCCAAAGTGGAAGTTATTTTTAATTTATTTGGCTTGAAAACGAAAAAGATATAGGCTATTTATAAGCTGACGTATTGAAAACGAACCACTAAATCACGTTTTCACGATTCGAACTCTAAAGCAATTTGATGTAAAATGACATTCCAAACAACTTTTTAGTTCTGCCCGAGACCCGAAAACAGTCAGAAAGTGACTGAAATGCCCTTCGCAAAGTTTTAGAAACACAAAAATAATTAAATTATATTTAATTATCACGTTTTATTAAATAAAAATATTTAATAAAATACTTAGCATTTTAATTAAAAGCGTTTTTGAAAACGCGAATATTCGAGTTGAAATCCATTCTTATTCTGCAACAAGGCGTAATCGGTTCACCAAATAAATAACGAACATTTTTATAAATGTTATAAAAATATTTATGAAATATTATCAAATAAATACTCGTTTTTATCGGAAAAATGATTTGGAAAACAATGACGCAAGTTCGTATTTTTGAATCGTCATAATGGCTCAAACAGTCCCGAACCGATATTTATCAAACTATATTAAAAATTTAGAAAATGAATCCAGGCTATTGGTATTATCCTTATCATTGTTCCAAATTATATAAAATAAATCAAATTATACTAACAAAACCCCATATCAATTTTCCATCTCTTGATAACACACACAATGCCCCTCCCTCCTCTCTCCCTCCCCCAAATCCCGTCAGCCACCTCCGTCTGCCGACACCGCCGCCGTCAAAAATTTCCGCGACTTTTTCGGCGCCCCTAAAACAATCCAAAAGAAAGATCCAGCCCGGATTCAACCCGGTCCTCACCACTACGCGCTGTACAACGTCACACCACCCCTACACCAACACAACCGCCACCACCACCGTGACATCACCACCCCTATCACCACGTCTCCACCATACATCATCTCGTCACCAACACCACGCCATCATCACCTCACTCACCGTCACCCCACTGATACCACAACACCACCCCTGCTGCCACATCTCCACCACTGTCCTTATCATCATCGTCATCATATAAGCACCACAAGGGTGCGTTTTGTTTTAAATAACAACCATGGGGTGCGTATGATTTTGTTAACCACCAACAAGGGGTGGTTGTTTTCGGGTTTGGCACCGCAAGAAGGGTGCGGTATGGTTGTGGGACACCACACCGAAGAGGGTGGCGGGTATGTTGGCTGCCATCCCCCCCCCCCCCCACCCTGGCCCCCCCCCCCCACCCCCCCCCCCCCCACCACCCCCCCCCACCCACCACCACAATGGTGCGTTTGGCAGTCACCACCAACAAAAGGTGATTTTGGTTTTTGTTGTAATACCAAAAGGGTGCGTTTGTTTTGATATAAACACGACAAGGGTTTGTTTGGTTTAGGTTATAACAGCCATGGCGCGTTGGATTTATCAGTCACCCACAAGGGTGCGTATTGTTTGGTTTTGTTTTACCGAGAGGGTACGTGTGGACCGGGTTTAGCCAAATAGTGCGTTTGGGCTCACACGTGGGTGCGTTTGTTTCGGGTTTGGCTGCGAACACAGCCGGGGGAGGTGTGGTTGGTTGGCTGCCACCACAGCCGGGTGTGGTTGGTTGGCTGCCACCACAGCCGGGTGTGTTTGGTTGGCTGCCACCACAGCCGGGTGTGGTTGGTTGGCTGCCACCACAGCCGGGTGTGTTTGGGTTGGCTGCCAAACAACCGAAAAAGGTGCGTTTGGTTTTGTTATAGCGTTTAGGGTGTGTTTGGTTGTGTAGAAACACAAAAAGAGGGCGTTTGGTTTAATGGACAGCAGCTAGGGGTGTTTGTTTTTGGTTATTAACAAGATTAGGGTGCGTTTGGTTCGGTTATAAAAACCACGCAGCGGGTGCGTTTGGTTTGACATTAAGCACCAGCCGTTAGGGTGCGTTTGGTTTAACGGAAAATGGATAAGGGTGCGTTTGGCTGTGGAAATCAGCCGAGGGTGTGTCGGGTTGGCTGTCAAACAGCCAGGACAGCCGGGGGTTTGTTTGGTTTGATAATCAGACACAAAAGGGTGCGTTTTGTTTTGCACCATAAATATATTAATTGTTTCATTTATTATCGATTTAAAGTATATGTGATGAAAATCTAATGAGACTTGCGACGTCTAAGTAAAATATGATATTAATATTTAAAACGGGATTGATATTAATGTATAAGCGATACTAGATATAGTTTAGACGAGATTTGAACTAAAAACGGACTTTGGCGTGGTTTTTATAACGGATAATTGTGAGCAGAAAACGAAACATGAGATTCGGGATTCGAGACTTTGAAAAGTCAGACTTTAGTTTACAAAATATAACAAATTATATTTTGACGGACGTTTTGATATAAAACGGGACTTTTAACTCCCAATAACGAAGAAACTGGAGTGAAATCGGAATATACACTTTAATAGAAAAATATGTTATTTTTAATATATATTAAATTTGACAGGTTTATTAATTAAA
>BQNB010182837.1:0-12461 GCA_026074375.1 Tanacetum coccineum | reverse complement strand
TTTGTCCTCAAGGGTAATTTGGTAATTTTCCATCATATTATATATTTTATTATTACGTGTGTTGGTTTTCTACGAATCAATTTTTGGCGCCGCTGCCGGGGATTTGTGATTAAGATTCTCTCGTTTGAAGTTTGTTGATCGTGATTTGAAGACCCTTTCGTTCTTGAAAGTTTTGTTTTTGTTAAAAAATCAAAAATAAAAAAAATTATAAAATATAAAAAGTAAAAAATATTTTTCTTTTCTTTTAGTATAATTATCATATAAAAATAATAAAAAAATAAAAAAAAATCAAAAATATAAAAATTGTCCATAAAAAATAAAATAAACAAAGTTGGTAAAAGAACACCAACAAATAATACCTTCAATTGAGGTATTATCCATAATAAGTTCCCAACTCGAATAAAAGATTTAAAAACTTGCCTTTTGTGTCACTTGCGATATACGGCTCACCTTTAAAAAGTAAAATTTTTAGAGAGCTACCGTGAAGCTTGTTGATTATTAGGTTTAAGTTATTCGATCTCGTTTTGTCCTTTAATAAAGTATATTAAACCTAAAAACCCAAAAATAATCTTCTTTTTCTTCTTATCCATTTAATTCTTTTCTTAACCCTCTAAATTGTTTAATTCTTATGGCATCACTCGATCATCGTTTGAACCCCCTCTTCTCGATTAAAGAATGCTCGTCTTGTGGAGCTTTGTACACTGCAGACTTTTGTTGTTCAAAAGGGGGTCTTGAAGACAAGATTCTTGTTCCTAAACCCCCTCATAATTGTACAACTTGTGGAGACAATCGTAATTTCCGAAATCAATGATAATTTTGAGTTAAAGCATGGGTTTGATCAATCTTGTTCAAAACAAACAGTTTTTCGGACATGATAAAGAGGATCCACATGCTCACATCCGTTATTTCAATAAGATTACTTCAACAATGAGATTCCCGGACGTCCCGAGCACGTCAATAAAGCTTATGCTTTTTCTGTTTTCTATTGAAGGTTCAGCCCGGATTTGGCTAGAAAAAGAACATCCTCGATCAATTTTGACATGGGATGATCTTGTTTCAAAATTCATTAATCAATTCTTTCCTCCTTCAAAAACGACAAATCCCCATAACGAAATCACGAGATTTCAACAAAGATTTGACGAATCGTTTTATGAGGCTTGGGATCGATTTAATGACCTTCTTCGAGCATGCCCACATCACGAATTTTCTGAACTACATCAATTGGATACGTTTTACAATGCCCACATCACTCTCGTTTTCGTTTTTCGTGTTTTAACGTTCATTTCAACTCCGTTTTTGTTCTAATTTTCTTTAAACTTACTTTTTAGTCAAATAGAGTCCATTTTAAAAGAAAATTTTAAGTTAGGTTTATTTTTAGCAAATTTGGGTTTTTGACCTTCATTTAAGGCTCCCGTTTTGCGTTTTTAGTTAAATTTTGATTTCCCGTTACTTGTTTTCATACTTAATAGTTAGAGCTTGTTAATTTTAATTGTTAAAAGTAGTTAATCAAATCAACTATTGTTTCCCATTCAAATCATTGTCCGAACAACAAGCGTAGTTTTAATTTCACAAGTCGTTGGGGAAAACGACCCGGGGAATCATACTTCCCGGTTATCATACGTATTATATTATATTATATATATTTTGAAGAGTTTCCTTTTTGCCTTTGTCCTCAAGGGTAAATTGGTAATTTTCCATAGTATTATATATATTATATTTTATATATGTATGTAAAATTGCAATCAAGGGGTGATGTGGCCGCGGCTAGAAAGGAGCAACAATTAGATGATGTAGCAAGCTTGGTGGCCAAGGAAAGGAATAGAGGTTCTTGTGGCTGTATTAGCTTAGTCATAGAGGTGTTAGGCTACTAGGTTGGGTTTAAAATGGGTAAAGAGGGAGTATAAGGGGTGGCGGGTTCGATTCTAGTTTGGGTTAGGATTTAGGGTTTTAAAACGTGTATATTGTATGTAATGGAGGGAAAATGTAATGTAAATGTATTGCATAGAGTGCTTGTACCTTTTGTTAATTAGTTTGTACAAATTCCTTAGGAAAAATGGTGGGAAATAAGCTTATTTGAATTCGTGCATTACTTACTTGTACATTGTGCATTAAAGGACTTGTACATTATTTTAGAGGGAATTCATATTTGAATTTCATGTATAGATTACTTGTACACTTGCCTTGTTTGCTTGTACATTCACTTTGAATGTATATATTACATAAAATTAGGGGTTTGACCTAAACGTTAACAGATAATGTTCATTTGGTAATAACGTCATGAAAACTATGTTAAATAGATAACGTATATGTTATAGAGGATAATAGATCATTGACTTGACATGTTATGATGTTTGCTTGACATAAATGAAGATAGAATTGTCATAGGCAGTTGCGTGAGCTCTTTCACTTTAAAGATGCAAGTTACGTTGCATAGTGAGATAAAGCAAAAAATTTCCCTGTAAGAAGGTGATACATTTATAATAGATGGATATTACATTGCATCTAATTTAATAGATGGAAAATTACATTGATGAAAATTGTGGATTATTATTGTCTCCCTCCCTTAAAAGAAATCTCGTCCCGAGATTTAGTTGGATGTCGGAGTGATGTTTGAAAACAGATGTGGATACTTGGCACGAATTTGATTTTCGCATTCCCATGTAAATTCTGGTCCTCTTTTAGAGTTCCATCTTACTTTGATTATAGGAATCTGACTTTGTTTCAGTTGCTTGACTTCTCGATCCATAATCTCCACTGGATCTTCTACAAAGTTGAGTTTGTCATCAAGTCGGAGTTCTTTCATTGGAATGACAATGAATTCGTTAGATAAGAATTTCTTTAGATTAGAAATGTGGAAAGTACTGTAGACATTACTGAGCTCTTCAGGAAGCTCTAGTTTGTATGCCACTGGACCGATTCGTTCAAGGATTTTGAATGGTTCAATGTATCGGGGGTTAAGCTTTCCTTGTTTTCCGAATCGGATGACACCTTTACGAGGTGATACTTTCAACATAACACGATCTCCAACTTGAAATTCTAAAGGCTTTCGTATACAATTAGGGCGTTAACTTCTTTTGTTGTTCTCTTGCAGCTTGCAAGCGTTGTCGAATTTGTACTATCTTCTCAGTGGTTTCATGGATTATTTCTGGTCATAGTAAGTTGAACAACTCCAACTCGTCCACAAAACTTACTGATCACACTTTTGAACCATAGAGTGCTTCAAACGGTGTTTGTCTTAATACTGGCATGATAACTGTTATTGTAAGAGAATTCCACCAATGGTAAGTGTATTTCCCATCCTTTTCCAAAGTCTATGACACAGGCTCGAAGCATGTCTTCGAGTGTTTGGATGGTTCTTTCACTTTGTCCATCGGTTTCGGGATGATATGCTGTAAAACCCGCATGAAAAATACCATGAAATTTAAAATTTAATAAATAATAAAATCTTACAAGTAAACGTAAGAAATTAATATATTACGACAAGTTATATTCAAGAAATTAAAATTTAACGAAAAACACGAAACTAGTCGAGAATACAAAAGTTTGTCACGAAAAATAAAAATCATTTCTTTTCTTTTGGGCCCTAGCCGGCGCCCCACTCCACAAGAAAAAGAAAAAGAGGCCCATTTCATTAATTCATGGCCCAAGCCCAAAGTCTAATATATATTATCTAAGATATCAAGTAACAAATCATTTCAAAAAAAAATAATAAGAAACCCTAGTTTCTACAATTTTCGGCCGAGTATCTCCAAGAGGAAGAACAAGAAGAATTTCGATCTTGGTTCGTGTTTTATCTATTCTCATTCATTCTCGATTGATCCTCGATCAATCCCCGTAATCGGTATCTCATAAAACTCTCTTTAATTCTTTCTTTTGAATATATTTACGTATGAAAATCCATTGCATGAAATAATAAAAATGACAAGAAGGAATGGTTAATTATAATGCTAATGACGTTGCGTGATAAATTGATCAAATGGGTCAAGAAATTAAGGGTGATCGAGTGGGCTTATGGCAAATTAAAGCCAAGCCGAGACCCCCTAAGGGGCTCGGCATATATATGTTGTGGTATGGTGGTGTCGAACTAAGAAATGGTACCAAAGGAATGAACCGAACTTCCCAAAAGGGAGGTTCGGCTAGGATTTAAGGCCGCATGTTTGTGTCAAAAGGGTTTTGAAACAAGTACAAAAAAAAAATGGTTCGACACATGTTTTATTGAGGGTTTTGATCAAGCCGAGACCCTTAAGGGGCTCGGCATATATGGATGTTACTATTGAGGGTGTGTCGAACAAGGGTTTTGTGTAAAAAGGATCTTAAAATGGCATAGCTACTGCTAAAATGGCTTCTATCTTTTTGTCGTTACTAATCTATTTGTAAGGTCATAATCTTATGTTAACGTCTTCTATGTGCTATGGCTTCGCTTGGAGCTAAGGCTTAAATGCTTATTTTGTTCTGAAACCTACATTGTCTAGGCTCTTTTAGTTTGGCTTCTCTGTTATGGCATATGGCTATGGCATCTCTATTGCTATCCATCATCTTTTAAATTATTAATTCTTCTGCTAACTTTCTTTTTATTCACTGCTTATTTTATATAGTCTTACTGGCTAAATAATTTATAACTACTACTTCAGGGCTTTACACTTGCTTACTAATGGCTCTAGCTTTTCTATGGTGCTGTATTATGGGCTTTTTCGGCTGTGGCATGTACTCTATTGGCTATTAGCTCTTTCGTTTTCTATATTTCTATATTTATTTCATTCAGTCTGGCTACTTTCTTCGGCATATATAGTTTTGTGAGGACACTATCAAGCCAGGACCCATTAAGGATCGTCATGAGTTGTGTTGAAATGGTGTACTAGCCAAGACCCTCTAAAGGGTCAGTCATGTTGTATTATACGCTAGTAATGGTGTGTCGAGCTAATAGTTTGGTGTCAAGTTGAACCGAAAAGTTTTTATAAAGAGTTGGTTATGTTTTTGTGTGTGCACGGTATTAATTTGTGTCCGAAAGACTTTTGAAAATGACTACTACGATTGTTTCTGGTAAATTAAATATGAGCCAAAAGGCACGACTTCAGGAGTGAGTCGAAAGGGATGAGCCGCAAACCCTAGAGGGTTCGACCCTTGTTTGATTAAACTTAAATCGGTGTTAAACTATTTTGTGCAAGTTTAGCTAATTAAAGGGAAATGATTCGAATTGTAATTAAAACTGAGGGACTAAAAGTGTAAATTATGAAAAGTACAAGGTATGATCAGTAATTAAAGTATTAAGTATGAAAATACCATATTTGATACTATAAGGGCTTGTTTTGCAAAAATGGATAATTAAAGATCATGTTTAATTAAATTAATAACTAAAAGGACTAATTACGTAAATTATGTAAGATCAAGGATTTGGATTGTAAATACAGAAATAGAAACCTGCTATTTATAGAAACCTGCTAATTATAGAAACCTGCTATTTATAGAAACCTGCTATTTATAGAAACCTGCTATTTATGGAAACTTACTATATATAGAAACCTGCTATTTTTAGAAAGTCTATTTTTGGGAAGTTTAATTATGGAAACTTATTAAATCAGGAAGTTATCAATTATGGAAAGTTAATTAAGGAAAGTCTATTTTTGGAAACTTACTATAATTAGAAGCTGCTATTTTTGGAAAGTACCCAATATAACAAGAATACTAATCATGAAACATACTAATCATGGAATATGTTAATCATGGAACGTACTAATCAAGGAATCATGCTAATTATAGAAAGTTACTAAAAATAGAAAGTTACTAAAAATAGAAAGTTACAAAAAAATGGAAAGTAACCTAAATCATGAACAAGTAACTTATATATGTCCTTTAACATGTAGATCGCATTAAGCAGGAGTAGCTTCCATCTTCTTATCCATCTCTTTCCGTTACTGCTGGACATAAGGTACGGATATTCCGTCCTTTCAGTAAGGACATTCTTTCTTTTCATGATTCATCCCCAGAACTGCTATGCTTCCCCATTTTTATGTCTTTTGCCATGATCCTTTACATGTTTGATTTCTCATGACTTTTAATATTGCTCCGAGCTATTATTCGCAATGACATGATTTACATGACTATACAACCTAGTCATGGAGTGGTTACCATGACGTACACATGGGCACCATGTGTGTCACGACTATTTTCGCGTTGAGAGTGATTTCTGCGGCGTCCCTTTTCATGTTACCCCAACACCCTAGATTATATTTCATGTTTCGGCATTATTATTCAGGGGATGTATGGGGGCATCCTAGTTTACATGTTTAAAGTCATTGGTGATTGGTGGTGTGTGCTCTATATCCATACATTGGAGTCTGATCCTCTCACAACATATATTATTATAAAGGTCACCCTCTATTACATGTTGAGGTTTGCCCCTTATTATTATGTTGTATTCCGACATTATTATTAGACATGTATGATTATATGAGCTCTGTGGGCATTCCCTTATCTTATTATGTTTAGACTTTCCATGATATCTCATGCTCTTTGACTTCACGTTACCAGTTTTTACATGTTTATTTCTATTCCTGCATGACGTATTCTCCGGTTTCCTCATGACACTTTTGATCTCTCCGCTTGATTTATACTTATTATCATGATTCATACTTATTACTATACATTGTTATTATATCCGTTCACTGGCGTTATTGCTAAGCGTATTTCCTTATCTTTCTTATACGGCGGTATCGAGCGGGAGATTGGGCATGACGAGAGTGTGTGCTAAGGAAGTGACCTATTTAGCTTCCTTTCTTTATATCGCAGACATTTTGAAGTGTTATACTATTCTTGAAAATGTTTCGTCCTTTGACTTCTTTTAGTTATTCATGTTGATCTCATAATGGGAGCTCGATGTTTTGGATTTCGGCTTTCCACCCTTGTTCCTATGTTATACGTTTATTGACTTTATGCCATTATTATGCTTTGATATGTCTCCATGATTATGGGGGGGGGACGGGTTTCGGCCTCCTTTACGGAGTGGGTCGTTCAATTATGGTATAGTGCTAAGGTTTCGGACCTGTAGGCTCTAACACTTGACCTCGTGAGGATTGGGTAGACATATTGGTTCCTTCAGAATGCGTTTATCTTCTATCGCGTTTTGACATTTTAACCCGTTTTAATCATTAAAACCCTAATTTGCACATTGTCAGTTGGTGAACTCTCGTACCGATGCTGAACTCGTGCGCGGCAGGTTCTGCCAGTCGTGGTGCCATGCTCCACAGATTCGCGATCAGGTTCGCGAAGAGTTCCTGGCACTGGATGTGTAGCTTCGGGTAGTAATCCTCCCCTGTCACTATTCAAACTTGGTTGAGCGCTGTCAATAAGCAGAAACCCCGTTCGTTCGAGAAGGCAGTAGCCCCTGTTGATGCTGAGAATTGGATTCTCCCATATGGAGAAAGATCTTCGACGTGCTGGTATTGTATTGATGTTTTTCAGAATAGTTGGTGTGTATAAGTTCGAGGGTGACGGCGTTGGCTTGGGGAAGTGCCTATAGCAGCCATAAGGAGGAGATGCGTGGGTCCTTACTTTGACTTGGGCAGCTTTCAAAGAGCTGTTCTTTCTTCAGTTTTTCCCTCGAGCCGAGCAAGAGCGCTTGAAGGGGTGTAGTAGTACTATTCCAATCCGCAAAAGGCGAGTGAATTAGTACTGAGTACATGCAGCGTTTCCTCCGCCTAGTGGATTCTGGACAGGTTGCTGGCACTGCAGAAGAATTGGCGAAGATCTTTGTTGGGGTCTTTCATTAGTCAATCATCGACCATGTCATGTGTATAAAGTTTTAAGGATGTTGCCAGGTTGACGGATGCTGCACGCAACTTAGAAATCCTTCGTGACAGGGATGACTATGATAGGTCCGAACGTTCAGACAAGAGGCATAAGAGTGGAGACCGATATCAGTCGGCCACTCAGCAGAATAGTTACCGGGGTCATGATTAGAAAAATGACCGTCAAGGGTTCTGACATGGCAGGGGCGGTGGGTGGTATAAACTACCGTAACAACAATAACAACTAACTACTCTCGTGACAACAACAGGAAATTCTGGGCTGACGCGACCAAAGGAACAGGAGCGTCTTGTCGAAATCCCGATTACCATCTCTGGGGTAACTTGCAGGTCCAGGGTAACCTGATGAGCGGTTTAATCACCATGTTTGCACACATGTGGACGTAGGACACCAGGAGAGTGTCGTCGTGCGTGGTACTTGCTTCAAATGTGGCAAGGGTGGTCATCTTAAGCGGGATGCAAGAAAGAAAATGGTGCTAGTTCGTCTGGTATGTTATGTCAAGAAGCACAGAAGCATCTGAGCCGTGTCTTTTGCACTTACTTCAGGATTCAGGCCGCCAATAATTTAGCTACCATCTAGGGAGCTTATCATATATTCGGACGTGCAGTGTTGTTTTATTGTACGGGTGCGGACACATTTCTGTGATATCTACCAAGTTTGCTTCATGTTTTTACTTTGACACTATTTACTTTGATCATTGTATTATGTATATTCCAGCCATTTGAAAGACTCCGGCAGTGTATTACCTTGTATATAGAGATTTCCTCTACAGTTTTGATGACAAGATTCGTTCCGTTAATGCACTTCCCTTGGATATGTGTAATTGACATAATTCTGGGTATAGAAACTTGGTTAGCAGCACCACGTGCTATGATTGAACCTGGCATTTGTCTGTTATTTCGGCGATATTCATGCTCCTGAATTTATTTATCATGGTTCCTTACCGGGAAAACCTTTATGAGATCATTTCCTTTAAAAGCACGTACCTTACTATCCGCTATGGATGTGAAGTTTTCTGGGCTACCTATTCATGTCACGACTTCTGACGTGTTCTTCTGCTGATTAATGATCAGCCGATTCGTTTCTGAATTTCAGGACGGTATTTCCGGGAAGAACTCACAGGAATACTCCGATTCGCGATGTTGAGTTTTACATTAGAGCTTAATTCACAGGAGCCTGAGCCAATCTCCAAAGCTCCTTATCGCATGGCACCGATTGAGTTAAAAGAGTTGAAGGATCAGTTACAGGAGTTGTTGGAGCGAGGTTTTATTCGCCCGAGTGTATCGCCATGGGGTGCACCGGTTCTGTTTGTCAAGAAGAAGGACGGTAGCATGAGATTATGTATCGACTACCGTGAATTGAACAAGATCTCCATTCGTAATCGTTATCCCCTCCACGTATCGTATGATTTTTTTGATCAGTTCAGGGCGCTATACATTTTTCTAAGCTTGATTTACGATCTGGTTACATCAGTTGCGAGTGAATGAGCTAGGACATTTCCATAGACTGCTTTTTCGCACGACGTTATGGTATTATGAATTTGGTTATGCCTTTTGGTCTCACGAATGCTCAGCTGTAGTTATGGAATTGTGAACCGGTTTTTCAGGAATTCTTGGACAAGTTCGTCATCGTTGTTCATTGTTGATATTTGGGTCTTCTCTAATTCTAAAGAAGAACACGACGGAGCATATATCCGGCACTGTTACAGATTTTTTACACAGGAGAATTTATTGCCATTTTTTCCAAGTGCGAATTTTGGCTTGAGTTAGTGGCATTTCTGGGTCACATTGTTTCAGCAGAAGGAATTACTATGGATCGCGCGAGGTTGAGGCTTATCACCCAAATGGCCAAGACCGACGTGTGTGACGAAGTACGGAGTTTTCTTTGGATTAGCATGTTGATTACCGCAGATTCGTAGAGGGTTTCTCCACGATGAGCCTTACCCTTAAACTAAAGCTTCTTGCGAAAGGGCGAGAGTTTGTTTGGAACAGAGAGCGAGAAAGAGCTTTTGAAGAGCTTAAGCAGCGTTTGTTTCCGCGCCTATTCTTTACTCTCCCATTGGTACGGGTGGATTCCAGTATTTACAGTGATGCTTCTAAGAAGGGTCTTTGGGGGACTTGTTTTATACTCATGAGCATGGAAGTGATTGCCTATGCCTCACGGACAAAATAATAGCCCTATGAGGTGAATATCTTCTTCAGATCTGGAGTTAGCTAAGTCAAGACGTTGTATTCGCTCTCAAATTTTAGGACACTATCTTTATGGCGAATCATGTGATATTTTTACCGATCATATGAGTCTCAAATATATTTTCACTCAGCTTGAGAATTAAATTGAGCAGAGGCAGTGGTTTGTGAGTTATTGAAGGATTATGACACCAACATTCAGTACCCACCCCCCATCGGGTTAAAGCAAAATGTGGTGGCTGAATTGCTTCTGAGTAGGTGTCGGGTATGATAGCTGGTATCAAAGTGGAAGAAGGGATTATTCGTGACCTTGAGCGTTTGGATATCGAATTATGTGTTCGTAGACAGAGTGGTTTCTGGGCTAGTCTGAGGGTTGAGCCTAACCTAATTTCACAGATCAAGACAGCTCAGAAGGATGACGGAGGAAATCTGTGGCAATTATAAGAATATTGATCAGCAGACAGAGTTTCGCCGGTTGTTGACGAATGCATTTTATGGCAGGGTACTAAATATGCGTACAGAGGATCCTTACACTTCGGAAGACCTTGATCACTGAGCTCATAGTTTCTCCATTTTCGATTCATCCGGTTAGGACGAAAGATGTATCACGATCTCAAGCCACACTTTTGTGGAGTGGTATGTAGGCGCGATGTGGCTACGTTTTGTGTCCAAGTGTTTACACATGTCAGCAGGTTAAGATTGATCACCAACGTGCAGTGGGCTATTGCAACCGTTAGAGATGCCTGTTTGGATACAGTGGGACGAAATATCCATGGATTTTTTTAACGGGTTACATACTGGTCTTCAGTGGATGCACGATGCTATCTGGGTTGTCGTAGATCGTTGACTAAATGGCACATTTCTTCCTAGCCGTAAGGATTAACCCGTTTGAAATTTGCAGAAATGTTCCAACAAGAAATTGTTCGATTCACGTGTACTCCATCAGCGAATCGTGTCAGATAGAGATCCAGTTTCACGTCTAGTTTCTGGGAACAACAGGTTTACAGAAAGTTTGGGGAACCAGGCGCAAGTTCAGTACAGCTTTTCATCCTGGTGGGGAGATCCGAACGGACGTCGGAGCGTTCGATTCAAACATTAGAGGATATGTTAACGTTCATGTTGATTTAGAATGGGCAGGGAAATTTGGATGACTATATATGTCTAGTAGTGGTTTGCGAAATAACAGTTGGCATGGCGAGCTTAATTGCGCTCCTTTCGTGGTGTTTATGGTAAGAAATGTCCTGCTCCTATTTTTTGGGATCATGGTCGGTGAACGTATTCTTTGTGGTTCCGGAGATGATTTGAGGTGAATAATGAAAGGTCGCCGTCGCCAGGAAGAAAAGCTATGGAAGCTCAGACTGTTCAGAAGGTTACGCCGACAGGACATCGCAGAGCGTTAGTGTTACAGACGGGTGAAACATGTTTTCTTGAAAAGTGTCACCTAACGTGGAGTCAGGCGTTTTGTATAATGGGCAAAGCTTAGTCCTAGTTTCATAGGACGTTTGAGATTCTTGATCGCGATTGGTGAGGTTTATATGTTTGGCGTTACCTCATCAGCTCATTCATGTTCACATGTGTTTCATGTATCATTAGATCAGAGTTACAAGTATCTTTATTTTTTTTTAATCCTCTTCCCGTTGTATGCTTATCCATTCGGATAGATCCAGTGAGGATTTATCATTATACGGAAGAGCCTGAGTTCTCTTGACCGTCCAGGACAGAGTCTGAGGAACAAGATGATCCCTTTTTGTCAAAATTCTTTGGTTCGAATCATCCGAGCGGTGATGCCACTTGGTGAGAAACCCGAGGAGTCTTCGGACTTCTTATCCTCATTTTCTTCCATGATTTGGTATGTTCTTTTCAGTCGTATCATGTTTCTAATTCGAGGACGAATTTTTCTTTTAGGGGGGAAGAGTTGTAAAACCTAAAAATTTCAATAAGTGTAAAATTACCAAAATACCCCTAATGCAAGAAAATCTATAAAAGCTTAAATAAATTTCAGTTTAATTATAGAAACCTGCTATTTATAGAAACCTGCTATTTATAGAAACCTGCTATTTATAGAAACCTGCTATTTATAGAAACCTGCTATTTATAGAAACCTGCTATTTATAGAAACCTGCTATTTATAGAAACATGCTATTTATGGAAACTTACTATATATAGAAACCTGCTATTTTTGGAAAGTCTATTTTTTAGAAAGTCTATTGTTGGGAAGTGTAATTATGGAAACTTATTAAATCAGGAAGTTATCAATTATGGAAAGTTAATTAAGGAAAGTCTATTTTTGGAAACTTACTATAATTAGAAGCTGCTATTTTTGGAAAGTACCCAATATAACAAGAATACTAATCATGAAACATACTAATCATGGAATATGTTAATCATGGAACGTACTAATCAAGGAATCATGTTAATTATAGAAAGTTACTAAAAATAGAAAGTTACTAAAAATAGAAAGTTGCTAAAAAT
>BQNB010182836.1:0-12461 GCA_026074375.1 Tanacetum coccineum | reverse complement strand
TATTTGTTTCCCGTTAATTGTTTAAGTGTTTAATTGTTTTTTATTGCTTGTTTTTAATTGTACTTTTAATTAGTAGTTATAGAAAACCCAATCAATCTCTGAACCCATTCAAATCAATATCCAATATCAAGCGAGGTTTCAATTTCTCAAATCGTTGGGAAAACGACCCGGGAAATCATACATTCCGGTAAACATACGTATATTATATATTGGGTTTTTCTAATATGTGCCCTAGGGGCACATGATAAGGGGAGACATGAGCTGATGTGTCAGCTTCTGATTGGTCAGCAGGTAATATCTTTGTCCCCTCAGGAGCTAACCAATCATTTGCTGACCAACCAGGAGCTGACACATCAGCTCTTGTTCCCTCCTTATCATGTGCCCCTGGGGCACATATTAGAAAAACCCTTATATATTATATATATTTATATTTTTTAAAGAGTGAATTTTCCTTAGGGAATTTTCTTAATTGCTCTTGTGATATTATATATTAGTGTATATTTTATACCGTACCATTTAGCCACTAATTAGAAATACAATTTTTCAAAATTAATTTTTGGTGGCATGATACGACACTTAGATGCAACTAAGAAGTTTGTAATGTATCCAAGATTTTTACAAATCTTTTTGAGCAGTCAGTTAAAAGATGTACCTGTCCCCTTGGACTACTTTCCAGTCCCAACCCTAACTAAAAAGGTCTTGACATTTATGGTTAAAAAGGGTAAGAACTTTTCAGGGAAGGTTACACCTTTATTTGATTATATGTTGGTTCAACAAACAAAGGTTGAGGGTGAGGCTTCAGAAAGACCATCTAATTCCTAACCCATACCCTCTCCTTCTCACCCCAGTGAAGACCAACCTCAGGCACATACTAACCCTTCTCCTAGACCTTTTCCTTCTATAGCTATTCTTGATTCCAATCTAGAGGGTTCTGGTGAGAATCATGGAGGTCAATCATCCAGTGATAGATCCCTATCAGGGAATGAGGATGGCTTGACACTCTAAAGTGTGTATGATCTTTGTATCTCTTTGTGTACACAGGTCATAGATCAAGCCAAAGAAATTAAAAACTTGAAGGCACAGATCAAGAAGATTAAAAAGAAAGCCAAACCTGTTATCACACATCACAAAGCTTGGATAAAGAGTGTATCCGTGAAGCAAAGATTGGCAAGAAAGAAATCCTTGAAGAAACAGTGGATGCAAAAGGAGTCTGTATCCAAACAGGGGAGGAAACCTACCAAAGATGAACCTACAGTGCATAAAGATCCAGCTTTTGATGATCTTGATGATGATGCAATGGATTATATGGAGACTAAGGATGATCAAGATGAGCGGAGGACAAGCTTTGTGGTGTTAAAAGAGAAGGAAAGTGCAGATAAGGAAGTAAGTACTGAAGCTCCTGTTAGTACCGATGAAGGTACCGACAAGAGAAATAAAGGTACTGACAAGCAAGATGGAGGTACCAACAGTACAAAAGTTAGTACCGATAGACAAGGTGAAGGTACTGCTAATCAAAATGAAGGGAAAAGTGCTACTTAAAAAGCTCCAACAACAACTTTAACACCTACTCCAACAATATTTGGTGATGATGAGACCATTGCACAAGTTCTCATCACAATGAGTCAGAATAAACAGAAGGAAAAGGAAAAAGGAGTAAAGATTAGAAATGTTAAAGATACTAAGAGACCAAGGGCTACCTCAACAAGATCTGTGTTAACATTGAAGCCTCTTCCCAAGATTGATCCAAAAGATAAAGGCAAAAAGATGATTGATGAAGAAGGTGAATATGATACTGAATTAGATGATATCACTGAAGCTGAAAAGAAGTTTAAAATGCTTGCTAAGGATGAAGAGGTGGCCAGAAAGATTCAAGAAGAATAGGAAGGTGAAGAGGAAAAGAAAAGGTTAGCTGAAGAAGAAGCTACTAAGGTTGCTCTCACTAATGAGTATGATTTCATACAGGCAAGAATAAATGCAGACAAGATTCTTGCTGAGGAGCTTTAAAAGGAAGAAAGAGAGAAGTTTACCATTGAACAAAGAGAAAAATTTCTTCATGATACCATTGCTACACAAAGGAAATTTCTTGCTCAATAAAGGTCTGAAACTATCAGAAATAAACCACCTACAAGAAATCAGCTGAGAAACCAAATGATGACCTATTTAAAGCATGTTGGTGGAAAGAAGCATTCTGATTTGAAGACCAAAACCTTTGAAGAAATACAGGTTTTATATGAAATATTAAAGAGACAAGATCAGAACTTTGTTGCTATTGGATCTGCTAAGGATGAGAGACAGATTAAGGAGATGAATGATGAATCTAAAGACCCTGAAAAGAAGAGATTAAAGAAGAGGGTTGTTAATGAAGAAGACACAGCAAAGGTACCTGCTGAACATGAAGTGACAGAGCATGGTACAAAGAAAAGAAAGAGTGGTCATGTGAAGATGATTGCTAGGAAAAGGCCAAGACCACAGCCAGATGATGATAGTGATGATGAACACAAAAAATGTCTAAGGATTATAACATTTGATAGTACCATAGATAGTGAGATTATGGAGACAAAATATTTTATTGCTAGGTTGCACAAGGTTTCATCACCAGATGGGAATTACCTTGTTGTCTACAGAGTGAATGGGCACTTCAGGGCATTTAACTATCTAATGGAGGTACTACACATTTTTTATAAACAGGATTTGTTTCATTTATATGACTTGGTGATGAAGCAATACTCAGAAATCACACCAGAAGATATTGAGTTAATTCTTTGGGGAGACTTAAAGATTATGATGGAATCCTCAACAGAAGATAATGATCAAGGTGATTTCTAGAACAATTAACAAGAATGGGAGATTGTCAGATGGAGACTGTATGAAACTTATGGAGTTTGCATACTAGAGCTTAAGGATGGGATAATCATCTACATGCTAGTTGAAAGAAGGTATCCTTTCTCCAAGGAATTGTTGCAAAGAATGCTTGATTTAGGATTGGAGGTTGAAGAGGAAAGTACTGCTGCACTATAATTGGTAAGATTCATTAAGCAACAGCTTAATGCGGAGTAATGTTAAGAATAGAAATGAGAAGGGTTTAGGTGTTGGCTAACCACCACACAACAAATGGTCATCAGTTCACCATGCTTAACAGGCATAAGAACTGGATAGTCCAGAAGCAAACGGCTTCTGGTAAAGACTTCTCAAATCCGTTTATGGTTGACAATTTACCAAAAATTGTATGGTTCTCAACTCACCTTGCTTCACAGTTAAGAGTTGGCTAGTCTAGGATCAAACAGTTCCTGGTAAAGACTAATCAAATCTGTTGATAGCTGATAGTTTGCTAAAAACTATATGGTTATCAGTGCACCATGTTATGGCAATGAAGCATTGACTAGTCCAAAAGCAAACGGCTTTTGGTAAAGACAAATCAAATCCATTGATAGTTGATAGTTTACTCAAAACTATAAGGTTATCAATTCACCTTGTTGTTTACAATGAAGAATTGGCTATCCCAGAGCAAACGGCTACTGGTAAAGGAATATCAAATCTGTTAATGGCTGGTAGTTTGCCAAAAACTACAAAGCCAACTTAGTTGGATGTTGTTGTGTTGCTGAGAAGACATGTTGCTGATAAAGATGGATAGCTGAAGATGTCAAAATTATCAAAGATCAAGATCAAGATTTGACAGAGTGTTTGGATACATCCTCCAAGAGTTCAAGAAGAGTAAACTGAAGAAACATGAAGTTAAACAAGTTCAACAATCATGTTTAGGGGAGGATTGTTAGGAATTATGCATTCCTGACTTAGTACCATTAGTTATATTAGTTAGTACCGCTAGTTGTAATTTGTACTGACAGTACAAAATAGTTAGTACTGGTCAGATAGTTAGTACCGTTAGTATAAAATAGTTAGTACCGTTTATGAGATATGCATGAGATATCTTAGGAAAGGATATGCATGATCTTTATACGCATTTTGTAAAGCCCATTAGGGTTTCCTTAGTCTATAAAAGGAACCCTAGGCATAGTTAGTAGATATAGTTCTACACAGATCATAGAGATCGAATAGTAATCATAGCTTGTAATCTGTAACCTAGGCAGATTCAAGGTTTAATATAAAAGTTCTTTTGTGATATTCAATATTGTTCTTCTTAGCATTATTGATTAGATTCCGCATAATCAATAGTGTTTACTCAGTGTTTCATTATTGTTGCTTTAGAATTATCTAAAGGAGCAAACTCTTTGCAAGCTGAAGGTTAAGATCTATTCAGTAAAACGATCCAACAAGTGGTATCAGAGCTTGTGTGGAAACTCTGAATAAGAAGAACTCAATTGTAAGATGGCAGAACAAGACATTCCTCCACCCACGTCCCAATCGGGGGCAACTAATATTGGTGCTTCGGTTAATTTTTTCTTAAGTGTTTGAAAAGCTTCAATAACTCTTTCGACGAAGAAGAAAGATTATCTTTTTTTAAGAAGATGGGTCATCGGTCGGACTATTTTTGAGAAATCTTAAATAAATTTATGATTAAACCCGGCGTACAGAAAACTCCGATTCCTTTGATCGGTGGTGGATCACAGAACATATGCGTGCAATCATAAGGTAGACTTAGATATCTCGCTAGACGATCAATCTGTTATTAGATTGCACTTCATGTTACACCTATCTCGTTAATCTCTCAGTTTCTTGAAAGGTTCTCGGCTCTTTTTTTATCACGGATGATGATATCAAATTCTTGAAGGAGGAGAACCCACCGGAGCAACCTCGGCTTAGCATCTTGCTTATTAAAAAGGTATTTTAATGCCGAGAGATCCGTATACACTATGCTTTTTGACAAGACTAAGTAAGGCCGGAATTTCTCAAAAGCATACACCACGGCAAGTAATTTTTTTTTCGTTGTAGTGTAATGTGCTTGAGCATCCGTCATGGTCTTACTTGCATAGTGTATAGGCTGGAAATGTTTTGTTTTACGTTGCCCCAAGACCGCACCTATTGCAAAATCACTCGCGTCACACATCAGCTCAAAAGGTAGGTCCCAATCGGGGGCAACTAATATTGGTGCTTCGGTTAATTTTTTCTTAAGTGTTTGAAAAGCTTCAATACACTCTTTAGAGAAGAAGAACGGAGTATCTTTTTCAAGAAGACGGGTCATCGGCCGGGCTATTTTCAAGAAATCTTGAATAAATCTACGATAAAACCCGGCGTGACCAAGAAAACTCCGAATTCCTTTGACGGTGGTGGGATGAGGTAGCTTAGCAATAACATCAACTTTAGCCTTATCAACCTCAATCCCGTTCTTGGAAATCTTATGGCCAAGGACAATTCCTTCCTTGACCATAAAGTGACTCTTTTCCTAATTTAGACAAAGATTGGTGTCTTCACACCGTTTAAGCATCTTGTCCAAATGGGAGAGGCAAGTTCCGAATGAATTCCCAAAGACCGAGAAGTCGTCCATAAAGACTTCCATCATTTTTTCGATCATATCGTGAAAGATAGCCATCATACACCTTTGGAACGTGCCCGGTGCATTGCATAAGCCGAAAGGCATGCGACGGTAGGCAAACGTTCCATAAGGACACGTGAATGTGGTCTTTTCTTGATCTTGAGGGTCGATGGGAATTTGAAAGTAACCCGAGAAACCGTCGAGAAAACAATAGTATTCGTTTCCCGCTAGTCTCTCAAGCATTTGGTCCATAAACGGTAATGGAAAGTGGTCTTTACGGGTGGCATCATTTAACTTTCGGTAGTCAATGCATACACGCCATCCCGTAACCAATCGAGTAGGAATTAACTCATTTTCTTCATTTTCAACAACGGTAAAGCCACCCTTTTTCGGTACACAATGCACGGGGCTCACCCAAGGACTATCCGAGATAGGGTAAATCAATCCGGCATCAAGGAGTTTAAGAACCTCCTTTTTAATCACCTCATGGATTTTAGGATTGACCCTTCTTTGGTGTTGAACCGCCGGTTTGAAGTCATCCTCCATTAGAATCTTGTGTGTACAAAATTCCGGGTTAATACCCTTAATGTCGGAAAGTTGCCAAGCGAGAGCTCGCTTGTGTGACTTCAAAACCTTTATGAGAGCGGCTTTCTCCTCATCTTTCAAGTCTTTAGCAATTATGACGGGTAATTTGTCGGTACCCTCCAAAAATGCATATTCAAGATGAGGCGGTAAGTCCTTAAGTTCAACCTCGGGTGGTTCATCAATAGAAGATTTTTCATTTTTAGGTTCAACAACTTTAAGTTCTTGTAGAGGGAGAGGTGGTGATGATGGATCATCATTAAGAAATTTTTCAAGAAGAAGAATGTCTCCCTCCGAATCATAGTAAGAGTCATCAATTTTTGGTGAAATTGGATCATCTTCAATAGCTAGGAAAGCATCGGTTTCCTCAAGAAGAAAATCACTATCCCCGAAGGGAGTAAGAGTGGGAAAAGAGGTAGAAACAATTGGTTTCGTAGATGGAGTGGGATTGCCACTCACAGAAAATCCAAGAACTTCTTGAGAAAACTCCTCACAAGCAATGTCAATGACGTCGATTCGGTTAACCGATATATCATCATAATTAGAGGAGTATCTCGAAGTTTGATCAAGATTGAATGTTACGGCTTTATTGCCAACACGAAGAGTTAATTATCCCGCGTAAACATCAATCAAAGCACGTTCGGTTTTCAAAAAGGATCTCCCGAGAATTAGAGGAACTTGGGGATCGGCATCAAAGTCAATGACTACAAAGTCGGCCGGAAAATGGAACTTTCCTACTTTTATGAAGACATCTTCGGCGACACCGATCGGTCGAGAAATTGACCGGTCTGCAAGTTCGAGAGTCATACAAGTAGGAGTAAGTTCGAGAAGGGAAAGCTTTTTCCACACGGAAAGTAGCATGAGGTTAATGCTAGCGCCAAGATCGGCCAAGGCTAAGCATACATCCATTCCGGGAAAATCGCACGAGATGAGAAACTTGTCGGGGTCTCCAAGTTTTTTGGGTAACTTTTTGAGGAGAACCGCCGAGCAATGCTCATTCAATGGAGTTCTTGCCAATTCAAACATTTTTTCTTTATTGCTTAACAAACTCTTAATTGTTGAAGAAAATTTGGGCATGAGAATGAGAGCATCCGCGAAGCTAATGTCGAAATGCAAATCGTGGAAGATTTGGAAAAATTTCTCCATTTGGTTGTTAGCTTTTTCGTGGAGCTTTTGATCATTAAGTCTAAAAGGATATGGAATTGATGGTTTCGGGTTAGGCTTCGGAGCACTAACGGGAGCTTCAACGGGCTCAACAACGGGAGCAACAATGGGCTCAGAATTTGGTACTTGAGTTTCAACTTGGACAACCAGAGGTTGAATGTCTTTGGTACTTCCGTTATTAGTAGGAGGCACCGTGTCCTTTGTCACCTCAGTTTCTGTTAGGATATCATTTCATCACCTCAAACACAAAAATAAGAAAAAGATTTTAGAGAGAGAAAGTAAAAAAGAAAAATGGTTACTTGCTCCACAAAAGAAAAATGAGAAGCAACACCCTCTCCACACTTGGAGAGGGCTATAAATAGTTACAAGAGTGGACTATTCTAGTGGGCTTTGAATTGGGCCGGTTCATAATACAAATAGGCTTGAGCCCGACAACTAGGCCCAACTAGCTTAAATGGAATTCCCGTAAACTACGTTTTACTTATACAAGGCTCGAGAATATTTAATGACCATCACTTTAAATAAATTCACGGAGCTTGGTAAGGCGGGGATTGATAAGCCGAAGCCGGGGCTTGATAAGCCGGAGTTGGGTTTTGAACATGATTAGCTCCTTGGAAAAATTGGTTTCGACCTTGGTTGTTTCCTTGATTCCTATTCTGATTTTGATTTTGATTGTTTTGATTTTGATTTTGATTCACATTAAACCCTGGTGGTCCGAGATAATTGTCCGAACAATAGCTAAGCAAATTACGGTTACCTTGAGGTTGGTAAGTATTACCACCTTGATTGTAGGCTCCCACAACATATACGTTCTGAGTTTGGCCAACGGTGGCTGGACAATTAATGTAAGAATGAGGACCACCATAAGTTTCGTAACTCGGTGTTATGGAATTAACTTGTTGGTTTGTTTGAAGCATTTTCATTAAGTTCTTGTTGATTTCCGCCATTTCAAGCTTAAGGGCTGCTATTTCCAGATTAGAAGAAGTGATAGAACTAGATGACTCACTCCGTTGGGCTGAAGTGTCCCAATCATTGTAGTGAGCGGTCATATTCTCGATGAGATCATAGCACTCTTCGGGTCGTCTTTTCATAAAAGTACCACCGACAGCAGCGTTGATAGTATCACGATGCCTCAATGTTAACCCGTTATATAAAGTATCTATTTGAGTCGCGGGTAACATGTTGTGGTTAGGACATCGATCAATTGAAAGCTTGTAACGTTCCCATGCTTCGAATAACGATTCATCGGTTATTGAACAGAAATTCGTAATACATTTCTCAATTGGCACCATAGAGGGTGGAAGTATTTTCCGAGAAATATTCTTGGCCCATTTGGGTCAAAGGTGGTGATACAGAATACCTTGGAAATGATCGAGAACCATTCGGCGGCACGATTCTGTGGCTGCAAGGAGTAAGGGAAGGATATAGACGGAGGGCGTCATCGGAGACCCGTTTCACTTTCAATACTTGGGTGGACATTGGCGAAAACGTGTCAAGATGCTTGTTGGCCTCATCACCCGGTCCACGAATTAGACTGAATTTTTGAACTTGTTGAATCATGTCATTCTTAAGTCCAAAATTAGTTGCCTGAATTGCAATCGGGGCAATTGGTCCACCCCGACCATTCAAAGTTGGTTGGCACAACTCCTCCATCGTTCGGAGGTCGGGAACTGGTAAACCACCTCCCGTGGGATGTAGTCCGTCTATTCACGTTCCGTTAGCCGCGGCCATGTCGATTTCTTCTAAAATCGTTTAAAGAATTAGATCAACGCGAGTTCTCTTCGAAGTGTACGTTCGGGATCTTCGAGAGGTGAAAAGATTGCAGAGTCGATAGAGCGATTGCTATACACTAAAAAGAAATATATAAAAAAAAGAAATTATACTAATTTTTTTTTGGCTTTTCAACAGTTGATTCACAAAGATTTATTTTAATAACGGACATTAAGATAAGACAACTTAAACCTAATAATCAACAAGCTTCACGGTAGCTCTCTAAAAGAAAAACGCACAAAGGAGCGGAGGAGTAGGAAAGCGCGAAGCTATTAAAAAACTTCTCCTTTAGGGTCGTAGTTCCTCGGAACAACCCTCCTTATACCCCTCTTATAGTTTGTTTAACTTTCAAAGATGAGCCGTACCTCGCAAGTGACACAAAAGGCAAGTTTTTGATCTTTGGTTTGGGAACTTATTAATGATAATACTCAAAGTTGAGAGATGTTAATATTGATTCATTTTATTTATATATAAGGACAATTTTTTTTTTTTTTTTGAATTTTTCTTGACTTATATATATAAAAAAAATCTTTTTGTTTTTTTATAAGAAAATAAACAAAATAACTTCACACGGAAGGATCTTCAAAGCACTAATTGTCAAACGCAACGACAATCGTCTTACACTCCTCCTCGGCAACGGCGCCAAAAATTGATTTCAAGCTTTCGGTATATATAAATAATAATACTACTTATATTAACCAAACCAAATCAAGTGACCCTTGAAAATGTTTAAAGAAAGAAAATCAATGAAATCCGAGTAGTATATGATATTCCTGGGTCGTTTTTTCCAACGAGGAGTGCAAATTTGAGAGTCGAAAGTCGGTTTGATATTTGATGTTTGAATAACAAAGATTTTGATTGGATTTTCTAATTCTATGGGAAAAATCAGTAAGGCAAACTAAAAACGAAAGTAATTAAAGCTAAAAACGAAGAAAAACGATATCGAGGACCAATCTTCGTTCTTTAAAAAATCAAATTCTACAAATTTAACCTTACGAAAGAATTATAATTTTTTGACTTTTATTTGTTTTTTTATGAATTAAAAACAGTTTTAATAAAAAAAATTAATTAAAAATACTAAACGAAGTTGGAAAAATCTGAAAAATTCATGAAAAGTCCCTTGAACAAAGCTTAATCTAGGAAAAATAAAATGGGCAAAGCAGCTTATTGAAATAAGCTGGAAATAAGCTAAAATAGGCTGAATAGCTAAATGGACAAAATGTGGTTACATAATAAATTTGGAAAACTACCACCAGATAGCCCTACTGGTGCTGGTAGTATTGAGTGTGTGTGTTAAATACGTTGGTAGAGGTGAGGTTGAGGTCAGGGGTTCGAGTCTTGCTCACCCCTGATTTCCCTCAACTCCCAACATATTTTTTTTGCAAATTTTTTTATGAAAAAGCTTTAAGACCTAAAAATAAGCAATTTTTTGTGAAATGACTTTTTATAAAAACCACCAATAAGCACAGAAATAAGCTAAAAAGAGTGACAGATTGCTATTTAAACTAAGTTATAAAAAAGCTAAACTGTTGGCCTTTTTTATACACAATAAGCTAATGACAAAGCAAATAAGCTAACAACTAACAATAAGCTATACCTAATAAGCATTATGGAACAAAAACTAAGCAAAAACAAATAAGCTAACAAGCCTAAAACCATTTAAAGACATATTACCACAATGACAGGTTTTGAACTAATTTAAACTTTTAGACTAAGAATTAAAGCTAATAAGCAATTGAAAATGACAAATAAGCTAAAACATATAAAGCCCTAAACCTAATAAGCACTTGTGAACAAAATTAAGCAAAGAAATCAAGCAGAAAAGCCTTAAAAAGCAAATAAGCAAAATGGACAAAACAGTTAGCCAAACAGCCAAGAAGGCACTTTCTAGCTTATTTTTAAGCTAGTTAGTGGATCCTTATGGCTAAGTGGCTTATACCATTGAAAAGCTTGTCCTATGGGCTTCAATAATCAACAAAGAAAAAGGAGTTTGAAAATCAAAGAGCTGTTAAAAAGCTTAATGAAAAAGGCAGTTTACACTAAGTTCTACTCTTTTTGGTTTTTTTTAGTTTTTTAAGGACTAAAGTGCAGGCCTAAATTCAGCTTATCTAATAAGCCCTAAACTACAAAGTAAACTAAAACAGATCAACTTTACCTCAACAATTTTCTGAAGCTAAAACCTACTTTTACTTATCTAAATTTAAGATTAAAATGTGACTTTTAAAAACTTAAAAACTATTTCAAAAGCTTTATCAAATAAGCTATGCTAAACTATTTTTGAACCACAAATTTAAGCAACTTGTAAATAAAACCTTAAAACTTAATTTTAAACATTAAAACTTTTAAAAACAGATTATTATGACTTAAAAAAGGCTTGTTAAAGCTGGCACACTGACCCAAAACAGTTTTAAGTTTTGCCTTCTTAACCCAAACACCCCTTTAAGTTATAAAATTTCATTTTTAAACTTGTTAAACTGAGTTTTAGACCTAAAACTTCTAATACCAGATAGTTTTAAGCTAGTATTACACCTAATAAACAGATTTAAACATTCAAATAAGCTAGAACAACAAGCTAAAAGCTAATGCTACTTTTTTAAGATTTTCAACTGATTTTAGACTTAAACTCTTAAAACTAAGATTTAAACTACAACTAAGCATAAAACATGATCAAAAATATTCAAAAGACAAATAAGATAGAAATAAGCAATAATAAGCACTATGATAAGCAAGAATAAGCAATAAGCAACTTTTGACTTAAAATGAAAAAATATGAACTTACAAGAACCCTCTGCTTAAACAAGGGCATAAAGTGCTCTTAGAGCTTATCAACAAGCTCTAGCTTGTTTAAAAACAAGCTACATTGTCCTATAAGCCCTTCCTTTTCTGGCTTATCATCCAAATAAGCTGTGGTATTTTGGGGTGACTTTTTTGGTGAATATTCTAAAACACTTAATAGTTTTTTCAAAGCTTAATAAAAACAGATTGTATAAAAGCTCAAATAAGAGCTTGGGACACCTTATAAAATTCTCTTAACATTGAAACAGGAAATTAAAAACTTAGGAATTTAAAACTTAAAAACTTCAAATTTCATTACTTAAGAAACAAATTACACTACTTGAATTTTTGAAGACAATAAGCTAAATGTTAACTAAATAAGCTGAAAAGTAAACTAGATTAAAACTACTTGCCTCAAAGGCTTACAAAGGGTCATATATATAGATAAACTTCAAAGCCTTGGGATCTTGGACTTGTGTTTCTTTACTGAGACATTTAAGAGGTGTGTTAGTTGTGCGAGAGAGCTCGAAAATCAATCTAGGCCATCTATCTTGTGTGCTCTCCAAGTCAAGTGATCTTAACCCTTTATTTCTTGTCTTCTTCCATGGACGAATGAGGTTGTGTGGGATTGCCAACATGGAAATTGACCATGTGAAGTGGGGTTGAGGGGAGGGTGATGTTTTTGTCGTGGGGTTGCAGGGGGCAGAGCTTGAAGACCCTGTTTTGGTAATTTGGCACC
>BQNB010182835.1:0-12461 GCA_026074375.1 Tanacetum coccineum | reverse complement strand
ATGTATTTTTGGTACGTTTTTACTCATTTAAGTCTGTTTTTAATGTAAAATGGTATGTGTAATTAAGCACATGTGTTTAACTCAGGCGAACTATACACTTATATAGGGCGGATTATACATGATTTTTTCTAATTAAGTCCGTTTTTAATGTAAAATGGTATGTGTAATTAAGCACATGTGTTTAACTCAGGCAAACTATACACTTATATAGGGCGGATTATACATGATTTTTTCTAGAAAAACTTATCTCGTAATCTTGGTAATCAAATCTCATAACCTAATCTAAGCATAATTAAACCTTAACTTATCACTTAGTGATTAATTTAGGTCTAGTTTTCCTTAGAAATCTTTAGTGATTGCCTTGGTTTCTATAGATTGCCTATAGTCAGTGTCTTGTTTGATTATGTGTTTCTCTTGTTCTCATGTGTGTTAATGTTTTGCCTAGTATATGTGTGCATAATTCCTAGTGTAAATCAATCTTACATTTATAATCATTCGGCATGATCTAGATTGTCTTTCAGTGATATATATATTTGCTTGTATATGCACTGTATGTGATAAATCTTAGCAGAATAATGTCTTCCATTACTGCTTAACAAACCAAACTTGATCTGGAACTTGTTCCCAATGAGAAAAGACTTGAGATTGGGAAATGCAATGGAAGATTCAATCCTGGAAAGATACAAAGAGAACCCACATTTCAAGTCGTTCTGGATGCTCTTGCTCTCACTCCATGCTACTCTACATTTCTCATCACTGCAAATGTTCCAAAAGTCTACATGCATCAATTCTGGGATTTAGTTTACAAGTATGACACTTTCTACAGATTCAAAATGGACAAAAGGAAGAGATTAAACTCAATCTGGAAATCTTCAAAGATATCTTAAAGATCTTCCCTAGAGTACAGGGCCAAGAATTTGATGCACTTCCTACTGATGAATAAATTGTGTCTTTCTTAAGAGAACTTGGTCACATTGTGGAAATCAATTCACTCAATGATGTTGTTGTTGATCAGATGCATCAACCTTGGAGAACTTTTGTTGTTCTCATTAATAGAAGTTTATTTGGAAAGATAACTACTCTTGATAAGCTTCGTCTCTTTAAAGCACAAATCCTTTGGGGTATGTACCATCAAAAGAATGTGGACTATGTTGAACTACTTTGGGAAGATTTCATTCACCAAAGTTATCATTCACTACTTCCTTACTCAAAACAAGACTGTCTCTTGGAGAAACAAGATCGGGATGCACACCTCTAGAGATGACTATCTGATAAACACTCTAAGATTTGTCTATGCAAAAGAAGCAACTCAGATCTATGGTGCTATACTTCCTGAATCATTGACCAGTCCTGAGATGAAGGAAACCAAAGCTTACAAGAATTACCTTGGTTTTGCTACAGGAGCTACACCTCCTAAGAAGGCTTGAAAGTTCAAGAAGCCAACTTCTCCTCAACTCTCTCCTGTCCTAGTTTCACCTAAAGAACCTACGGGGAAGTCAAAGAGAGTAAAGAGACCTGCAAATAAGTCTACTAAGGCTCTAGCAAGAGGTGTTGTTATTAGAGAAACTCTTGAGATGTCATTATCTAAGAAGAAGGAAAAGATGGATGTTGCTAGAGGCAAAGGAATTGTTCTGCTCTTTGAAGTGGCATTAACTGAAGAAGCTCAGTATAAAGAAGTCAGGAAGAAGAGCTTGAGGGATTTTCATAAGACTCACCCAAGTGGTTCCGGTACTATTACCAAAACTGCTCCAAGTACTACAAAGATTAAACCTTCTATTACAAATGAAGGAACTGGTGTTAAACTAAGGGTTCCTGATGTAACTGAAGAAGAATCATCTGAAAGTGAAGATGAATCTTGGGGAAATGATGAAGATGATAGCAATAATGAACAAGACTCAACTGGTGAAGACAGTGATCAAGAGAATGACAGTAATGATGACAAAACCCAATCAGACAATGAAAATAAGTTGAATTTCAAGCATGAAACTAATGAGAATGAATCGGGTTTCGAGGCTGATCAGGAAGAAAATGAAGAAGATATAAGAGATGATGATGAAGAAGTGAAGGACGAGCTTGTTAAAACCCTGTCCAATGATTTTGATAATGAAGATGAAACAAAGATTACTGATAAAGCAAAAGGTAATGAAGATAAAGAGATGGATTATACTACTAGTCAGCTATACGTGGATGTAGATATAAGGTTGAATGAACCAGTTGATACTAATAAAGGGTGTATTCAAGAGGAGGGTACCAATGCTGAAATAACTAACGTTCAACAAGGGAATGAAAATCCAGAGATCTCTCAAGTCATAGAAGATGCTCATGTGACACTTTCTACTGTTCCATAGAAGACTGAAGTCCTGGTTACCAGCTCTTCTCACTCATCCGACTTGGCATATAAATTCTTGAATTTTTCAGATATTCCTCATACTGATGCAAAAATTATTTCTCCAATGGATGTTCACGTCCATCATGAAAAGAAAAAACCCCCCCACCCCCCCCAACAACCACACCCCCCACCCCCCCCCACAAACCACAAAAAAAAAAAAAAATAACACCACCCAACACACCACAACAAACCACACACCACCCCCCACAAAAAAAAAAAAACAAACAACCCCCCCCCCCCCCCCCCCCCCCCACCCCCAAAACAAAAAAAAAATAAAAAAAAATACCAAGCAGCAACAACCTACACTTCTTAGAGTACCTGTTTCAGTTATCATTGAATCTTCTCCAATATTCACCACCGTCGTCCCACAATCATTACCATCCTTCACTCCTCACCACAACAATCAACATCCACACCACCACCAACAACTGAAGCTATTAATCCTCAATTTGCACTCCCTAATTTTGCATCCGTCTTCCAATTCAACAACAGAGTCACAGCATTGGAAAAAGAAGTTGCTGAGCTCAAAAAGGATCCTTCCACACTCAAGTGACAGCTTTAGTTAATGATCATCTAGATGCAAGGCTAGGAGCCACTATAGATGAATTCATGAACTACATTTCGGCGTCAATCACTGCAAGGATCGCTATATAAGTCATGATTCAACTTCCTCAGATTCTGCCAAAGGAAGTGTCTAACTTTGCTCTACCCGAAATCTAATGCATGGTTACTGAGTCACTTGAGAAGGAGATTCTAGCCAAGGAGTCTTCTCAACCACAATCTTCATGTGAGGCTATTGTAACACTTACATAATTTAAGTTGAAGAAGATTCTTACCGACAAAATGGATAAAAGTGAATCATATCTGGCAGCTCCAGAACACAGAGAATTCTATAAAGGATTGATAAAATCGTATGATCTCGACAAGACTCTCTTCTCTACTTATGATAAAGTGTATTCGTTGAAGCAAAGCCGAAAAGATAAAGATAAAGATGAAGACCCTTCCGCTGGATCAGACCGAGGGTTGAAGAAGAGGAAAACTAGCAAAGATGCATAACCAACAAAAGGTCCTAAAGCTAAAGAATCACAGTCTGGCTCATCCAAATGCACCAAGTCTCAACCAAAATCTTCTGGAAATTCTGTTCAGGCAGAGGAACCAAAGTTTGAAGTTTCATATTCTAATATGCCACGAGATCAATATGAGAACTTAGGTAAAGATGATGAAGAACCTAAGGGAAAGGTTGCATCTAAACAAGATTGGTTTACCAAACCTAAAAGACCTCAAGAACCCACTAATCCTGATTGGAATGAAGGCAAGACTCCTCAACAAGGATGTTATCCTGGGATGTAGGATACCTCTTATTGGATCCTACTTCAATAGATCGAATTCCTTAAGCTTGTTTAAGGTTTAGTTATATTAGATAAATCTAACACAACTATAGTAGAAACTTTATGTAAATGTATAAAAGATTATGCGGAATCTAATCTTTAATATTAGAAGAATTCTTAATGAAACAGTAACACAAGAACACAATTTAACCAACAATAAAAGCTCCAATATTATTATTATAAATAATACGAATACTCTCCTAGTATTAGGGTTACAAAAACTTGAAGCTATAATGATATCAAAAACAAAAGATGATTAGATATATTTTCAAACTCTATGCCCTAGGACCTCTTTTTATACATTAAGGAACCCTAGTCGATTTACAATATATTCCTAAGATATAGAATATTCTCTATGATCTATTCTATAAATAATTAATACTTATCATGTAAGTAATTTTGATCTCCAATCAATCTTTATCCTTTCTTCTATCTTTATCCATTCTCTATGGACAGTAAAAACTCTTTCAGCAGTCTTAATCTTTGAGCAGTTGTAACTTTTATACTAGCAGCATTAACTTTTAACACCAGCACTAGTAACTTGTACACCAACAACATTAACTTAGCAGTAGTAACTTCAAGAAGGCTTTTAATCCTAATAATCCTCCCCTAAACTTGATATTCTTCTTTAAAATCTCAAGTTTCTTCATTGAAAGCTTCATTAATCACCAGGAGGATGCTTCCAAATACTTCATTTAGGTACATAGCCTTCCTTAAGCAATTTCTTGACCAATATAAGAAGCTCAAATGCCATTTCACACTCATAATCAACTTGAGGCTTCACATCATTCAACATTTAATGTAGTGTGTGATTTGTAAGTAGATACATCTTCTCAACCAATAGATAAAATAGTATGTTCTGCATTGTTACACAATGAACTCCACAAGAATCATAAAGTTTCCAGTTCAGCACTTTAACTAATCCTTGTTGATTCTTCCATACATTATCTTCAACATGATGTTCAAACATGGTCTTCAAATTAAGAAGTAAGAAATTATCCATGTAATTCACTGGCTCTGTCTTCTTAAATCTTGTTTTGACTATACTTCAAAGAACTTCCAAGTCTTCTCTGTCAAAGTTTTTAAGCATCTTTCTTAAAGTTAAATACATATGAGTCTTAACATCTGCTCTAATAATTTGGAAATAGCTTTTCTTTCCTTCTTTGTAGATCTTGTATTCAACAATGGTTGGAGATTTAGTAGATAAAGGTGTAGCATCAATAGTTACATCATCTCCATCAACTAGAATTATTTCCAAACATTGCTTAAGCTCTTCAGACTCTTTGTCTTCTTCCAACTTTTGCTTTTTAGAGCTTTCTTATTCCAGCTCTTCTCCTGTTCTCTTTAAATTGCTTTCATGTGCTATCTCTACTTCTACTTTCTTGGAACTCTCTTCTACCAACTCAGTTCTGTAGTCAACAAAGGTATACACCCTTTTCATTGATTTGTCAAATAATTCTTGAATATTGGCAAAAGGACTTGTTCTTCAAACTTTTTGGCTTCCATCCTTCCATGTTTTTTAGATAAGTACAGATGATACTCCTTTGTTGAACTCTTGTTAGTGGTATGTTCCTCTTTTCTTCTGCTCTCTTAGCTGTAAAATGTTTTCTTCTTTGCTTTAAGAATTGTACAAACAATCTTGCCTTTTCAGCATCAGTAAATTCATCTTGCTCTTGAGCTTGCAGTCTTTGAGCCAACTGATAATCAGCATCAATTTTAGCCTGAACATCATCCCAAGCTATGTTGGCTTCTTCAACTTGTTGAGCTTTTTCTCTGGCAAGCCTTTCTTCTTCCTCTTCTTCAGCTTGTAGCTTGAAGGCAAGTTCTTCATCAAGCCTGAGTAGTTCTTTCTTAGACATTTTCTTCACAGGTTCTGGTTTAACCATTTTGCCTTTACCCTTGTCCTGAGCCTTGACATGTGATGGATGTTGTGAAGAAACTGTTGGTGTAGGTGCTTGCTCTTGGTCATGAAAAACAATCCCTTTTGCTTTAGGTATTATGCTAACAGCTGTAATTGTTGTAGTAGCAGTTGTTGTTGTAAGTGTTGGTGTTGTTGTATCCTGCTTTGGTTTTTGTATCACAACCTTATCAGCCTTGGGTTTTGCACTCTTCAACTCTTCCAGTGCTTGAGCCAAAGTCATTTCAACATCAGTTATTGAAGTTGTTGTAGTTGTAGTTGTAGCAGCACTAACTGGAATTATAACAGCAGTAACTTTTTCAACCACACTTCTTGTTTCCTCAGCAGTGTTAACATCTACACTTTTAACAATAACCTCATCACCATCTAAGTCATTAACACCAAACATATCTTCATCAGTCTGAACATTGACCAAGTAAATATCTTCATTAGCATCAATATCAGCTATCCTCCCCTGTTTGGATGCATCCTCTTCACTTAAACCTTCATCTTCAGAGGATTCTACCCTTCTTGATGAACCAACTCTGTATACTCTTTTAAGTTCATGAGTTCTTAACTTATTCCTCCTCTCTAGCTTCTTGACTCTCTTTTTCAAACTTGCAATCTCAGTATCTTTAGTGGTCTGTGTAGTCTCCAAAGCAAGAACTCTTAATTGTATAGTTGTACATAATGCCATCAATTCCTCAAGTTTCAGTCTATCCTTACCACTTCAAAGTGTGTTACCTCTTACGAACAGTGGATCATTAGAAAGTTTAAATACATTCTCAGACCTAGTCTGAGCAATTGTATCCCCCATGGTTTCTTGGCACCTATAACCACTACCTGAACTAGTTCCTGAGGAACTTGGTTCATTAAGTGTTACCTTGGATTGGGTCTTATCTATGTTACCATTGTCATGTTCTGCTTCTAAGCCAGTAGCAGTAGTGGCGGCCCTTTCCAAACTATCATCCATCTCCTCATTGACAGACTTATATGCTACATTGGTTGTAGGACCACTAGGCTGAGGTACCTCAGTGTCCTTTCTATTTGACCTTCTTGATCTTTGTTTCTTTTGAGTTTAAGATATTGATGGTTGAATAATGGTGGGTGTGTAATGGGGATCAGTTGGCATTTTTGAACCTTCACCCACTTCTTCTTGATCTTGTACCATCATTGTTTGGAATAATGGTGTTTCTCTTCCAGAAAAACCTTTTCTAACCCTTCTCTTATTCCCAAATATCTTCTTAGTATGAGAGGGTGCAATGTAAATTCTCTTGTGAGTAGGCATCCATTCAAGTTGTTGATTAACAAACACTTGTACAAACCTTGGATACATCAAAAAATTTTCTAGACACATTATCCAAGTTCTTCACCATACATTCAAAAATGTACTTTGAAAAGTTAAACTTCTGGTTTGTAGCTAAATAGATGATTGCAGATGCCATAGTGCTACTAAACTCATTCCATGCAGTAGTCTTAGAACTTAGGCATTGTAAAATAGTATGAATCAAAACTTTCTATTGTGGGGAAAAGAATGCCTTATAGAAAGTAAGCTTCTGTGAAATTTTCTCATACCCCATCAGTATAAGCTATTCAAAGATAGTAGCATTGGGTAGACAATCAACACCTTCAGCATCTTTTAGTTGAAGATCTCTTCTTACAATCGACTCAGTAATGATGATCTTCTTTCCATCCACTAGGGCTTGTAACTGTACTTCCCCATTGACAGTTTTCGCCTTGAGAGTAGCCTAAAATTGTTCAATGCACAAAGTATATATTGTAGGATTAACAGTTAATGCATACTTTATAGTATGTGCATTAAAAAAATATACAATCTGCTCAAACCATCACATTCAGCGGGTTTAGCCAAAATTGCGATCATGTTATGAGTATCAGCAAACTTTAGGGTCATCATTGTGTTGGGTTTTGATGATGAATGATGAAATTGAGTTAGGGTTTGTAAATAGGGAGTAAACGAAAGTATAAAATCGATCAAATAAGTGATTGAAACCCTTAATCGTAGTATTTAAGAAAATACCCTCAACAGCATTAACGTTCACCAGCAGTTGTAAGTTTTTGCCTAGCAGCATTAACTTTCAACAGCAGTAGTAAGTTATGCCTAGCATCATTAACTTCCAATAGCAGTAGTAAGTTATGCCTAGCAGCATTAACTTCCAATAGCAGTAGTAAGTTTATGCCTAGCAGCATTAACTTCAATTCCAGTCCAAACACTCTGTCTGTTTTTAATATATTCATTTCTCTTTCTGTTTTTCAACTTACCATTTCTCTTAATTCTTTAACTCACCAAATCACTTTGTCTGTTTTTATTTCACACAGCTCTCTTTCTGTTTTTATTCTCACCAATTCTCTCAATTCTTTTTCTCACCAAAACTCTCAATTCTTTTACTCACCAAATCACTCTGTCTGTTTTTATTTCACACAGCTCGCTTTCTGTTTTTATTCTTACCAATTCTCTCAATTCTTTTTCTCACCAAAACTCTCTTTCTATTTTTACTCTACACAGCTTTTCCATCATCAATCTAACACTTTTCTTTGCTTTTACTGTAAAATGTTAGTCCAAAAACCAAGAAAACACAACACATAGCAATTCATAATAATCACAGTATTAATTACACTTAATAGTGTTAAGTATAACTAACAGTATTAACTCAGCAGTATTAAGTATAACTAGCAGCACTAATTATTCTTAACAGCAGAAGCTTTTAATGACATGAATAACATTACTAATTCATACAAAACTCTACAAAAACATAAAGAGATAAAAGACTTTATGGATTTAGCATTCCAATACTAGCAATCAAATATTGAAATCTACTTACATCAAAAGCTTTTGTAAGCAAACTTGTAACATTCTTGTCAGTATGTATTTTAACCATTTGAATCAATTTCTTTTCATTGCAATCTCTAATAAAATGATGTCTTATCTCTATATGCTTTGTTTTTAAATGAAAAACAGGATTTTTAATTATGCAAATGGTACTATTATTGTACCCATAATCAAGTAGTTGATTTAAATCCAAAGCACTTATCCATAACAACTTGAAGCAGCAACATATTAAGCTTTTGTTGTGGAATTTGCAACTACTGTTTGTTTCTTGCACTGCCATGATATTAATCTACATCTAAGAAATTAAAAACCTCTTGTTGTAGACTTCCTATGTCACTTTTAAAGTTACAAGGTTTACTTGGTATTATCTTTAAATTGCGGGACAATTCCGTATAAATGCAAAACTCCAAGGGTATATTCTGCCACTTTTCAAACTCAAGGGTCTAAAATGTAACATTTTTGAAAAAGTTTAAAAACACATTCAAAATACATTACAAGACATAGAACCTTTCAATTAAAGCTTGACGTGCTTACGATTATCCAGATATTAGAATAAAAGCTTTAAATCTGCTTATTGTTATAACTCTCATCCTATATCTTCATCTTCAGTTGTGCTATTTCAAAAAAGATTATGTCCGGATTTTTAAATCATCGACCACAATTACTAGGGAGCTTCATATTAAGGGAGTTTTCATCTTTGGTATTATGTTTATGACTGAGTTGTTGGGTTTAGCGGATTTAATAGTGCCCTAGCTCCTCAAACGTTTATTGAATGACTTCTGAATTATGATGGCCCGAACGGTGTTATGATAATTTTTATATCAAAACCGACATCGATGTAAAATCTTACATATTCAATCAAACTAAGACTTGACATATACTACCCCAGTTGCGTGAGAAGCCATCCTTTCCTTCCCTTCCTTTACTGATCAAATTTCACTATAAACGTTCAAGGTGAGATTAATAGCCTCGCATTTCAATCTTTTTATACACCCGCGAGGGGGATACATGCTATAAACATGAATCTAATTATTTCTATATGCTATTTCAATTTACTATTGCCTAAGTAACTGCTTTGCCTTTAAGTCCCCATAATCATGAACCGTTAATTACTTTATGGAGTAAGCGCGAATTATGTGTATAGATCTATTTAGGCTGGACTCCCCGTTGGTGTACCCAGTTACGAGTAACCAATTGCACATCATTAGAAATCACGCTGGTATTTTGGCAAAGGTACCCGCAGGGGCTATAACGTATCACCATACCCTAAGGCTTCGGATTCATGAGCTAATGGCAATAAATAAATATGTTTTTCAATAACAGGTGTATTACAACGTAGCCCAATATCGCATTTGCATTCAAATTATTTAACTTAAACCTATGGATATCACTCAACCTTTGTGTTGACTTTTTAGCATGTTTTATCTTAGGTAACTAATGGCACGGAGTGGCGAGGACATGAAGATGGAAAAACCGTTATCATTCAAATGTTCTGTTGTAGATTTTTGGGACCTCTCTTTTGTAAAAACTCTGAAGAAATAATAAATGATAACTTATTTTCAAAAACGACTTTTTTTGATTCGTTTTCTATGATTATGACTGTTGTACCTTGAAGTAATACCCCAGATTAGCTTCCGCTGCTATATGTAAAAATGGGGGTGTTACAGATCCTAATCTCAACTATATTGGCCTACCAACCATCAATAATCTACGCGAACTCTTTTCCACCTTAAATATCGAATTCACCCCTTCCGCTATTGCTAGATAGAAAGTTTAATTTTTCAAAAAAAAGGTTTCAAAAATTGATCTTTCACTGATTCTAAACTATAACATCATTAAATCAGGATAATAAAAGGATTACGTGGTATAATTGTATACATAACACGTACAAAAAAATGTCATCAAAACCGCAACTAAAACGAAGTAGAAATCGGGTATACTTAGTAATGTATGATTATGACATATCAAGAGTAACAATCTCATCACCAGTTATTGTACATGGTATGTATATACTTTTAGGCACGTTTGGTATTTTATTGTTTTTGGCTATTTGGTACTAATACACACTTTAAAGACGGTCTATTTTTCATATTTACAGATTATGGTATTCAAACTATTTTACGTGAATGTGAGTTCTTTCTTTTAGATGGCAAAACCCTAAAACAATAAAGCAACATGTTAAGTCATCTAGCCAAACTGAAAAGCCTAGGTTGATTTGCGACATATGACTAAGTTTACAAATTTTGCACATGGTTGCCCTATTTTAATTTATGGTTATTTTATCATAGCCCATCCAATTTTCTGCCTATATAATATACTCATACAACAAAGCTAAGGTTTACATATGTCGTGACAATGTAGTGATTTGGGGCTTGGATAATGGGAGTGATGTACATGGTGTTCGTCAATTGAAAGTTGCTAGCTAGATGGTGTTTATTTTATATTATTTGTTGTTATGCTTTTGAAAACTACTTGGTTAATTTAAATTAAACATGTTACAAGTGTTGTCTTCATTTGGTGAATGTCAAGATTCTCATTTTCTGTAGATGTATAACTGAGTATACAAGAGATTATATATAATCTTATGTTTTAGCAATATATTTGATGCAATTACTTGATTAATGTTTTGGTCAGTACATGTTTTTTCAATGTGCCTACAATGCATGATATATTTGTACATAAACTTTTATGTATGGCTTATTAACTTGAGAGTTTTTCTATTCGGTTGTGGACATAATCTAGACATTGCTCCTGCTACTTATGTAATAAACGAAAGCCAAAGGGCTAAATACGTTAGACAGATAGTTAATAACCATTTTATAGTTATAGCGGTTATGGAAGTTAGTTAGTTAGTTGATTTGGTTATGTTTATACCGAACAGACATGATGGTTCAGAAAAACCATCTATATAAACGCATGTACATATGATGTTCAGTAGTAAGAGACGATAATACAATTATTCAGTATATTTGCAACTTGTTATCGACTCGACATATTGGGACAACAATAGGAAGGATTCCAACAAAAAGCGGTAGAATTTGCAGAGTTTGAGCTTGTTCTTCATTAGACATTCCTCCAAAAAAGACAATACTTTTATGCAGAGGAGGTTTAAGCCCTGACAGACCACTAATGTGACACCCCAAAATTTCAGGTTTAATTTTTACTTAAAAACTTGAATAATTTACTTTGAACACGTGCGTACTTACTTTAACTTATAATCAGATAGGTTATCCTGCGTACTATGAAAAACAATTTTGAATGTATCCCAACTCTAGACCAAGTTTAGTCTACATGTATTTAGTACATTATCATACTCATAAACATATTTTACAAGTCATATGCATTCAATTTTTCAACTTTTACGTAAATCGTTTAAACTTGCATGATATCGCATGCATGCATACACAAATTATCCAACACTTCACCACCTTTCATATAGTTACATAACTACACCTTATACTTTCAAAAACTACACAAACCCCCTAACCCTTCTAGAAATCAGCATACATAAGAGGTAATGCAACAAAATTATTTTCTAAGTATCAAACACCACACTTCCATCTTGGTAACACATCACATGTGTAAGTAACAAGAACACTATTTCTCATTTACCCCCTCCTTTTCCTCCCTAGGCCGACCACCATAAGAATCCCAAACTCCTAAACAAGTTTTTCCAAAATGATTTTACATAAACATGTGAGGCAGGGACAGAGCCACGTTTAAGTGTGGGTTGGCCCAGGCCCATCCTAACTTTCAAACAATTGCTATGTAAATTAAGATATGAGAGCACAATATAAACTTTTATTTATTCAAGCTAGAAAGTGCTTTATAGATTAACATTATGTGAAGTCATAATCATTTGTTAAGTGCTTCAAATTATTTTAGCATATACTTTGTTATATTTAAGTCCAATGAATTGCAAGATCAGAACTTTTACTA